>OMNV01022694.1:0-25681 GCA_900303265.1 Brotula barbata | reverse complement strand
GGAGAGGAGAGGAGAGGAGAGGAGAGGAGAGGAGAAACTGAATACTTAAATCTCATTCCAACCACAGGAACCTCCCACAAGCAACAAAAGCAAAGTCACATGGAATCATGAAGAAAAGTATCACATGAAAAATATCCAATGACCAGTCTCTCTCTCTCTCTCGCTGCTCTCACTCTGTCTCTCTCTCTCTCTGTCTGTCTGTCTGTCTCTCTCTGTCTCTCTCTGTCTCTCTCTCTCACAGTGTCAAAGCTGGAATGCATCTCCGTCAATCAGAATGTTTTTTTTTTTTATATCGGATATTATTCATAAAGATATGACAAACCCTCAAACACACACTCACACCCACACCCACAAACGCAGGACACATGCACAACACAATCTGGACAGGCCTTCCTCCGTGACGATGTATTCAAAAAGTTGAATCCAGTTTTATTTATTGGCGTGTGATTGTACCGTGCATATCAGCTATTTGTCTGCGTTCTTTATAAGTATTCCTACCCAGATACACAGAGCTGTATCCAACTCAGCGCTCTGGCTCCTTCTGTTTGTTATTCATCGTTATCATTTTCTGTCATTATTTAAAATGTTCTGCGGCCACTTTCTGGTGGGTCCTCACGCTGGTATATTTTTATTAGCTGCGCTCCCAGGACGAGACTAAATATTTTAAAGTCAAATTAAAAAGCCTCCCCGCCGCCTGAATGAGTGCCAAGAATTGCGGTGATACTCACTGTTGCCTGGCTGGGATGCACACAGGAGGCTGGGTCACGTCCCTGTCTTAAGACACAGCAGTTCAAAGTAATGATGGACCTCGAAAACCAGGCGCCATACTGGATCCATAGTTTAAATGTTATCATGAACCTCAATGCCTTTCTGAAAGCTTTAAATATCTGTTGATTTAATATTTGGAGAGCCAAAGTGATAAAGTCTGTGAATTTATTTATTATTAAAGTCAATCACAGTTAAAAGTAGGCGAACAAGTGATCCAGTTTTTGTTCCCTCTCAACTGTGGCGCATACATTGGATACGTATTATCATCCTATCTGACCACAGAAAACGATGATAAAATCTGACATGCACAGCGATATCAATATCAACCACCACTGAGCAGCGCCCTAACAACCACAGACAACCACCTTGGTAGGTTACTAGGTTGCATACAACGCCTGAAGACATCCAAGCAGACAAGCAATTTCCTTGAAAATGCTAAATAATAAAAGCACAGGAAATCAGATGTTCTCAGATTCATGCCAGGCAGCATTTGTATGAGGAAGAAAATCTGTTATGTATCGGATATGTGGCAACCTTTCTAATCATCAGCCTTGTATAGATGCTGTGTGAAGGTAATATGATGTCAGCGAACATACGATACCACAACAAAGTGAATTTGTCCGATATCACACAGTGCCAGTGGCTACACAGACGGGTCTTAACCACAGGAATTGAAAAAAAAAGTTCTCATTCCAGATTCTAAGCATTAGGCGACATCAAAGATTCTCTACCCAGAATCCTTAGCGAAGGAGCTGTGTGACGAAACGCTAACCCCAACCCTGAAGAAACGCTAACCTGTCGAAGCTCAACTCCAGCCGTCATCTGAAGCTATACACCATAAAACACACTTACACCCCCAAATCTACTATAATCCACCACTACCCCACCCCACACACCACCCACACACACACACCGCTTCCACTCTTGGTACGTCAGTTCGTGAAATTTAGTGAATCTAATGCATGGTGCACATACAGATGCAAGCACACACTCATATACACACTCACACACACCCCAGGCTGTGTTTCTGGTGGAGTATGGAAGCCATTAGATCCGGTGACCAGTGCCGACAATGGTAAAGGTTAACAGGTCAGAGGCCTGGTGAGGCCACAGATGAACTGGATTGATCCATCAATGTCATAAAAAAGACTCTGTGTGTGTATGTGTGTGTGTAGTTCCTTTTTAGACACACAAAAGCACACACACACTTGAGTTAGGGTGAAACATTAACTTGTTAATGTGAACTGAATGACCTCGCACTCCCTCCAAAACCGCTATATCCTCGATAATCCCTTTACTTTCCACTGATAACAGAGGGAGAGACAGCCAGAGCGAGACTTTTTCTACACTCCACGGCTTTTCCAAGTTTACCGGAGCCATCTGAGACCCTGTGTTAAAAATTACTTTGGACTGGGGTCACGAAACTCTAAACCAGTAAGGTACGGATCTCCTGCAAACAATACCCACTGGACTGAATTAAAAGACAGGATTTTGGTACCTCGTAACACCACACCAACACCCAACTCAAATACCAAAATCCAGACAATCTCCAGGGGTGACTGTGTATTGCACAAGAGGATTGAGACAATGGGAAGTAAAATATGTGCATTTAAAAGGATGAATACGTCCAAATTAACCAAATGTTTGATATGTTTCAGCCAAGATGGACTTGATGTGATGTGAAGACATACACACCTGAATTACACTCAACAAAATAACAAAAGTTTCAGCGTTAAATAGTTGGACAGTTGGAAAGCGTTAATGAGTTTAGGGGGAAAAAAAAGAAATTTATGTTGCTTTTTTCAAGCAGTCTTGGTTTTTTTTCCCTCTACCTCCTTCATCCTTCAATCTATTATCTCTCTATCCATCAGTTATCCATCTATCATTCTCTCCACCGGCCTATGGCCACAGGAGCCAAAGGAACGTCTCTGTATTGTCTTTATCTTTGTCTTTATCTCTCTATCTGTCCGTGTCCATCAATCTTTGCTGCCTCTAACCCTCGGTGATGCTTCAATGGTTCTATGGAACAGAGGTTGCTACACCTACAGAAATGTAATTGGTCTGGATTTCAGTGGGGAGAGTTTTCCTCATCTTGACATAAAGAAAATAAAAGAACCAACACTTATTTGACACTTATTTGGGACATGCATACAGCTAAATTCCGAGCTGCCACAGTTTTGAACTATCAGCAGCTTTAATCATCTTTAAAACCCCATATCCATCAAATTTAAGAGATGAATCAAGGATTTGGGCAATCGCTTCGAAACTTCTAACCAAGAAGAATGCAAAACACACACACACACAGTATCCCCTTAAAAGCACCCCCTCCTCCCTGAACCCACAAATATTGGTTCCCCTCTCAGAAGTTCCATTTGTTACACTTCCAATGAGGGAAACTTCAACAAAAAGGGAAGTTGTGTTTAGCGAACCTCACGTTAACGTTCACCACGTAACCCATGTCGCCTGACAAGGACAGAGGGAACAGACAGAGGGAACAGACAGAGGGATGAAATAGATGTTTCCATCTGACACCGCTGAGGGGAGACAGTAAGGACCGAAAGGAAGAAAGAGGATCCAGTGAACAAAGAGGGGTTTGTGTCATTTTAGACCTCAACCTCAAGTCGACTTGCCAGGGTGGCCACGAGGGTGGACCGCATTGCATGGTGGAATGTTTGTGTGTGAGTGTGTGTGGTGCATTCTTTGGTTTGGGATATGGCTATGTTGCACTAAACAGTAAACATATAAACACCGATGTGCAGAAACACAACAGCCCTTCTTAATCCTGCGTAATAGCTCGGAAACTGCAGCTAATGCCGGAGCGTTAAGCGTAATAACTGCAGAGCCGTCTGTGGAAAATGCAATAAAGTGGAATTAAAAGCATTGGAACAAGATTGGATTAAAGGAGCTGCATTCAAATTCGGGGGCTTTCAATGTGATAAACAAACTTAACAATTACTGCTGATGTCCCACTGCACTGCAGCAATAAATCTGAGTCAGACTGCTGCATCCCCCGGCCAGAGAAAACCAAAGAAGATTCACCATCAAGGCATTTTATTAGAGCCCCCAAGGTTCTAGAATGTGACCCTATGACCTCTGGAAACTGTATCCATATATACATTTATATAAGCATATGGTTATGTGTATGGTTCAGTCAAATGCTCTCATGCTCTGTGTAACAATGATGTAGTGTTGGAAGTAGAATGGTCGTGGAATCACATGTTGTTAACATAAGTGGTTAGTCTACCTAGCAGTGACTCACGTGTTGTTCAGATGTTAACATTAAGGCATAAAAGCCACACACACCCTCATCTACTTGTCAGTCCGTTCTATGGGCTGTTGCATGTAGAACTGAATGAGCTGCTAATAAACCACCTGAAAAGACAGTCTGTGTCCATCTGACCCATCCTTGGACCAGGCAGAAGATCGTCATAACCCCACCATTACACTGACATAGCACTCCTTAAGCATATAGCCTTCATGGTAAGGATTTAAGTTTACGTTTTCCTTGCACAATTTAACGCTATAAACATCTTTATGTATTTTTCCCCTCATATTCTGTATTTCATTATTTTTTTCATATGTATATTTTTTTTATATTTACTATTTTTTGCTTTGTTGCTTGTTTATTTTACGTGTCTGATACATGTGATTTAACTTTTCTGTGAATGATATTTCTTTATGTGTTCATCTTTCAATAGAGTTGAAAAAAAAGCATCCAGCATATTGCAGAGCAGACTGGTGTCATTGTTCACATTGTTTTCCTATTTTACAAATCAATGGAACCACAGAACCAACCAGAAGCAAACAGCCCCACTCTTGGCTCCTATTAGAGGGGTCTGAGTTTATTTGGTGTGATCACATGTCCACAACAACAAAAAAACACCCGCAGCTGCTACAAAGCCTGCCCTGCTTCAGCTGGATGTTTTATGCTTTCCCAATAAACAACTTTATTTTGAATACACCATACAACATAAATTAAAGTTTATTCAAATATTTAGACCTTTTTGTTGTCATTTAACACACAATAACATCTTTGAGGTATGTGTGTGTGTGTGTGTGTGTGTGTGTGTGTTACCCCCCGGTGAGAGGATGAGAGGGAGTTTCTTGAAATACAGAGTTGGACAGAAACAATAACAACTGCAGCAGCCCTGGGTCACGATTCCTGCACCCCCACCTAACACAGTAATAACAATGTAGTCGGAATGCATGAGGGGTCACTACGCAGATACACAAAGAGGAGCTGTTATTAGTGCGTGTGTGTGTGCGTGTGCGTGTGTGTTTGTAAGCCTTCAGAGGTAGTCAGTCTAAAAGAAACAGCTAAAGGCTCCACAGATCAGAGATAGAGACATTCCAACTCCACCCTCACACACATACACACACACATAAAGCTCAATCCACCTTCACCGATTCACGGCCAACATTGTCAGACTACTGATCCACCGTCACAAATCATCACGCATTACATTGCATTCTCACATTCCATCATGTCTCCGCCCCTTCCTGGCCTACATTCTAGCTCCTTCTCCACCTGCCTTGAAATTTTTGAGGACGCTGGAAGTGTGGAATGGCAAAAAAGTGCGAGACATTCTGTCGGTCACCGAAGCAGCCTTTTCAGAAGACTAGTCCCTTTCCCTTGCCGTGTTCTTTAGCTCTTCCTTGGGGACTCCAAGACATTCCAACTACAGATGGGAATTTACTGTATAATCCCTCCGGTATATTCTGGGTTTGCTCTGTGGTCTCCTCCTCGGTGAATGGATGGATGGATGGAAGAACAGAGGGACTTGGAGTCGTCCACACAGAAGGATTTCAAAAGGTCTACCTTCATCATGAGTCAGAATTAATCTCAATCTATAATCATCTTGGCACTTGGAAACGAGGTGGCAAAGCAAGAAACCACTCAGCTCCGACTCTTAACTAAATGGTAACTGTTCTGGATTTAACATCTGAAACAAAGCTTGACGTGGCTCAAATTTCAGATGAGAGAAAACGATGACTTTGCTCAATAAACTGGATGTAAAATACACTTTTGTAGAACTTTATATAGACTTTGAACCAAAATAATGACATATAATGACAGATTACAGGTTTGGGTTGCATCGATTTAATCTCCTTGTTTACCATCTCACCATAGAGACCACTGAGAGACATTTCAAATAATGGACATAGACGAAAGAGCACAACCACGTCAGTGAGTGCTGCAGTACATGTCGTGATATTTACAATAATGTTGTGATAATTATTGAAATATTTATCTTATCCTCTCTGCTCATCTTTTCTACCACATGGAAACGCACTAAGCTCTCATTGTCTCTCATCAATATGCTCTATTGTATTCTATGTTGCTGCACGACATGTGTTTTTGCTTAGCGAGGACAGTTAGAAGTAAGTCGGGGCAGAGGACATGGAAACACACTCTCTGGCTCAAACACACATACACACACACATACAGTAGGGACAATAGCATCTCTATCTGATGGTACCCTCATCTACCCCCTGCAGAGAAGATTGCTACTGGGGGCTACCTTTACTGGAATGCAAAGACCAACACACACACACACACACACACACACACACATATGACTGTTTACCAACCGGGACATGTGGTTGCATACCTTGGACCACATGTCAAAACATTCTTTTACAGAATCCTTGGATTTCTGTTACTGTCAACATCAGGAAAGGATAGAGAGAGAAAATAGAAGATCACAATCTTCATCTGCATTCCCTGTTTTAGGCAAATCAAATTCCCAGCTTCTCCCAGTGTTTTGAAATAGATTCTCTTGGAACACTCCCCACAAGAAAGACGGGCTGATTTCCGATAGCAGAAGAAGAAAGATTCTTTTCATTCCTAAATAGAAAACAACAAACTCTTTTCAACAAGAAACTCCTTGGAAACTTGTCCACAATGTTCTTCATACCCACACGTAGCTGTGGGGTGGGGGTGGGGGGGGTGTTGGCAGGGATGGACTCTTACCTAGACCAGATTTCCCACAGCTCTGCTGGAATTCAGCTCAGGTGAACACACAGTTTGCATAAATCAATGCATCCAAAGTTCCATGCCTTGGCAGGAACAGGATATCGCTACTTCTGGAATTCTACCAGCAGTTTTTAGTCAATAAAGTTATTAAATCCAGATCTAAGTGGTTTTTCATCACCACAGATGGCACAGCGATAGTGCTGCCTCCGCTGCAGGAGCCGAGACAGATAACACAAACAAAAAACAAAACAAAATATAAAGCCAAACCAGTTTTGGATAAGATCAGAGTCTTTGACCATTTCACATTCAACAACAGAAATGCTGTACGTTAACATGCACATTTAATCTTGAATTATACAAGATTAAGAATAAGATATTTCGTTCTTCAAATGGAATGTAAACTACATAATCTGACTGCAATTAGCACATAATTTATAAAGGCTTACATATGCAGGTGTAAGTCCATATAATGAAGTATTAACTGTCATCTAATGTTTTATGTTGGGACAATCCATGGAGAGACTCTGATAAGAAATGGAGTTAATATTCTATTATCAGCATCCATACAAATCAGAAAACAGACCAAAAAAGAAAAATAAGCAGCCGTTAAGAACACTTAAATCCTAAAATGTTCATTTGTGAAACTTTTTTCATGGATTATGAAATCATTGCTAAAAACCCTTTGACTTCTGCTTAACTTTGAACTGATTGTTGATGAATTCCTGTTTTTTCTCTTGAAATTCAAGAAAAACATACATCACAGGCCAAGCAGCAACTAACGGACCACATATGTAATTGTCCATAAGCAGCTATAAACATTAGGATTGTGGTTTAAGAAGCACATTTTTCAGCGACAGATGTTCAACTAGATAACAGGCATGTCTGGTCTGGAGAGCTATACTGGGAAAAAGACTAGAAGAAGATTCCCGCTCCGTTCACACAAGCAACTGTGATCCATCAAAACTACTGCTGGACAGTCACTGGATTATTAATCCAATCTTTGGTCCCTCTAGACAAGCTCTTCATAAAGTCAAACCAATGTCTCTCAGCCAATGAGATTTACATGACAGCTTCGATGTTTGATGGGTACCAAACTATCCCATGGGAACGCTGCCTAAAAGGACCACAGCCCGGCACAGACTCACAAAAACATGCCCACAATGCAAATCTTCAGAGAGCCTTGAGTGGATCTTCAAACCACAAAGAAACCAAAGTGACAGCTCTGCAGCGGCTACACTGTCAAACACAACAATGGAAAGAAGTCATTACTACAAACAACACATGTTTATATTAAATCTGAGACACACACAAATACGCGCATGGGACAATTCCACCCATCCGTCCTAACATTGCCTACACCCGCTCATCCTTTGCAGGGGATGGAGCGAGATCGACTGGGTGAGAGGCGATGTTCACCTACGACACACCGCACGCACACTCACGTTGATTTAGGCATTTGAGTGTTTCCATTTGCCTGTCTTTGGATTGAGGGAGGAAACCGAAGCACCCAGCCAGCAAATGGGCAGAATTCAAACAGAAAGGGAAGATTTGAGCGTGGCGGGGTCAGGGTGCTGATTAGTTTTTGTTTTGTTTTGTTTTTTGTCATTTCTGCTTTATTGTGATGATGTGCGGTATTGTTTTGAGTAATCAACTTCCCATTGGCCTGAGCATGAAACCCCATCATGCCCAGACATGTCCATATGACCAACGTAATGTATGTGTGTGAGTGTGTACACTGGGGGGCAGCACGTGCAGTAAACAAAGAGAAAACACAGTAATGAAAAAAACAAAAAAAAAAACACAATAACTACAACAACATAAAGCCGACAATACACACCCAGAGTTCCCTGATCTGAGTGTGTGGATAAAAACATTTGAATCTATTTCCAACTAACTTGTAGCTTCCTGGTAAACTGAGATGTTTGCTAATTGAGATTATCAGCTGATAGTGATTGTGTTGGTAGCACTTTAACCACTAATGTGTCTGAACATTGCACACGTGCATGCACACAAATTTCATCACCCACACACACCCACGGAGGTCATTTGTTATGCTCCTGGTGGAATGTTGACCAAATGGCTTATATCCCTCTGCTGTCTCAGACTGTGGAAGGCACCCTTCCCCCTCCAACAACACTCGCGCACACACACACACAAACTGAACGGGCCATGCACACACACACTTCAAAAGGTGGACATCCTGAGAGGGCAACTGCAACATACACGCCGTCTCATACACACATTCCTCAAAAGTGCAGACTCACTCTTTCAAGGCCTCAATGCTTAACAGATTGAAATGCCAGTGCATTAATACACACACACACAAACACACTTTAGGTCAAAGTTTTGATGCAGTTACTACACAATGACATTAATCTTCTCCATCCTGTGACTTACAGGGATATATTGGAGGACAAATCCATCCAAATTTCACTTTGCTCTTCGTGCAACCTGCTATAAATCTATATGAACCAAATTAATAGCATCGATGAGCAGAAATGGGATCAAACTGTTGCAAGATGCACACACATTTAGTGTTTAAAAAGGGGAAAATGTAGAAATGAATGATTTCAGGTGCCACTTCACTTCACACACACACATTTGCCCACTCGTCTATGTCAGAAGTGAGAGAACCATTTCTATATTCAGCTGTGGTCCATCCAAGACACAGTAAACCACTGTGTGCAGGCCGATGGAAACTCAGGCCATAACCTACAACACGCTATACACTCAGGTCTTTCTTACACACCCCCAACTTTACCTTCTCTGCCCCCTCCCCTGTTCTCTGCTCTTTCTCCTTCTCTTTTCTTTGACCACTTAACACTTAATCATTAAACACTTTAAACGCTTTTCTACGCCACAGTCCACAGTCCAGTAATCATTGCATGGGCTACATTATGGTGTGTGTGTGTTTTAAGTAGCCACTAGACAAAAACAGCCATAGAGTGCTGCTTGATTTTTATCTCATTTAGCAGTCCAAGTCACATTTTCCCAGGAGGTGTGTAGCTGTGCACGAGTGTGTGTCTGCGCTTGCGTATGTGTGTTTGTGAAGCGCGCGTGTTTCCAGATGACTGAGCCAGGCTTTTCCATTCCCCGCTGTGGTGGTGTGGTGAATATAGATGCACAACGGGCCAACATTTACACCACCGAGCGCTGCTACTTTTCAATGGATTGGGCAAGGGACGCAGAAAGAAACACAGAAAAGTAGAAAAAGAGAGAGAGGGCGAGCAGAGGTTGCATGGCAGTCGGCCTACTTATGCACTAGACTGAACACTCACATACACACAGACCACCCTCAGCTGAAAACACACCAATAATTACTTGCAGTAATTCAAAGACACCCTCCTTATTTCCAGCAGCTCACCGCCTGTGGCGTGAAACCGTGAGAAGAGGCAGGGAGGAAACGATGGCAGCCCGCTTTTCTTTATCGCTGACTACCGGGCCAGAGACAAGGTCACATCAAATCGGAAACACACGCTGAAGTTCAGGAACTTCCAAAAACACACCTGAAACTAACTCCCTACCAACCTACAGCCATGAAAAAGGAACAATGAGTGTGTGCTGTGTCATCTTGTGAGTTGATTCTGTGAGGATGGAGTAAGTGTAAGCTATTATCAATAACTTAAGTTATGTGACAAACAAACAAAGAGCGAATCGATCAATCACTCATCAGACATCCACAAAATTCCATTAGAAATGATACATCAGCAATTTCGCTCAATGTAATGATTTTTATGACAAATACAAAGTCACTGGAATTTATTTTGGAAAATTTTGGAGATATCTGACATCCGTGTACCAGGCAGAACACAACACATGGAAGAAGTCAAAAGCCTCTACATGAAGTTAAAAGTTTAGTTCGATTCAGATATGTTCATTGTTGCCCCAGAAAGACATTTCACCCAGAAACAGCTGCACTTATTCATGGATCACTTACCCTGTTGCCCCATAACATGAGGTAGCTGATACAAGGTGGAGATATACATGCAGGACGTTCTAAGGATAATAACCAAAAACACTGTTCTATTTGAGTATCCACAACATGTGTTTAGATTCTATTGTGGCCTGCAAAACTTCTATCTTTGCGCTACTGAACAGCTGGATCCATAGTGGGCCATACAAAGGCCCACAGAAACCATTTCAAGCACACCTCACTTATTACTTTCTAACCTAAACCAAGCATTTAAGGCGTTTTTGTCATCTGTCAGCACTTGGACATGTTAACTTGTGATGAAGATAAACTAAACCTTACTTTGCTGGGGACCCCCTGGGAGCCCAGTTTAACACCCCTGTGGGAACCCTTTGGCCCCTCAGCTCGTGGAACCCTCTACTTTAGATCATAAGAATTTTCATGGACTGTGACAGCTGACAAACATCAACCAGTGCTGGATATTTACTTTAGCTTTGAACAATAACTTTTTATTCACTGCAGAGAACGAAGAGGAGGAGTGGGGCTGTGCAGATTGGGCTTCATGTGCTTTTTTTTTTTCTTCCCCTGAATCACTAAAAAGGAACCATGCAGACTTTTGAGTTAAAGTAACACAAATGACAGAGCAAAAAAAAAACAACAACACAAAACACATAAACATTGTAGTAATGTCATGTGAAATGCAAAATATGGCGGTGTAAACTCAGTATAGAGTGATTTAAAAACTTGGAAATGTTTTAGGTAACACAGCAGTAATTAAAAGTTGTTTTGGTAAACTGACTTTAGTGATGATGAGCGGCTCGCCGTGTTCGAGTCCTCCTTTCAGCGTGAATCCCCAAGGCGCGCCCCCGCTCAACTGGACCTGAATGTGGTGGAAGGAGACGAGCTGCTCCACCGTTTCCATCCTCTTCCCGGTTATCCCGTTTGTTTTGCTCTCGCCGGGGTGAATCGTTGTTAGCTAACGGTGCCGGCTACGGTGCCTCCAATTCTCCATCACCGCTCCAGCAACAACAACGAATGGATGGATGGATGAGTGGACGGACGGTGGGAGCGAGTGGAAGAGGGGGAGGGCAGAAACTTTTAGTCGGTGAAAAGCTAGCAGTAGTGCTAGTGCTTATTTCCGGTTTAGTGTTTTAACGGTGGAAATGATTAAACTGAAAACTTGGTGCTTGTATGTTTTTACGGCTTTTATCTCATTTCAATGTTAATCCCTTTGACACTTGTGGTAATTATTCTGCATTCACACGTCCAGTGTTTCGTTTATCAAGTCCGTTTAAAAGTTAAACTTTTATTTTGAAACGTTTATTTTGAAAGCGGAAATACGTAATCCAGGCCATATTTTTGTGAGCTCGACGCAGTTTGAAAGTTTTGGGAATACTTTTCCCAATTGAGAGGGAAGCCACGCCTACTATTCGAATCTCCGTTGTGATTGACGGAAATTTCTACCAATAACTGATACGATTTGGGTCAGCGTGTCCAATGAAAGCTCTCAGTGGGCGGAGATTCACAACACACTGCTGTATTGTGCTGGCATCAGATAGGCACTCAACGAAAACATTGCCTTTCTCTGTATTTATGCTGATTTATTTGAGTGAATGTGCAAATTCCTTGATTAAAAGTTTAATTAAATTAATTTCAGAATTACATAATTTAGTTGATGATTTTGGTGTGGAGTTTTAACATTTACTAATCCATGCTCATGCTCTAAACCTGATTTCATTGCTTGCTTTCCTAACTTCAGCAGCATGTTACTATATTTAAAGTTGTAGGACAACAAAAAACAAAAGATTTTCTTATTGTCTGGCCATCATAATGTTTTTTTCGTCTGAAATACTTAAATCTACAAAAAATATTGATTTTCTTATTCTGCCCGCAGCAGTAGCCTAATGCAAAAAGAAAGGTTTCTGACCAATCACCAAAAAAAAAAAAAAAATTATGAAAGTTGTTCTTGGGATGGGGGAGAGGGGGGTTTGTGAAAGCAGATTTTCAGAGACTTATATTTCTGTCCAGGCTGAGATTGTGCAGACAGGCAGTACAAGCCAGCCTTCAGCCCACAGGCCAACAACAACATTTGGAGACACGTTGCATACTTTACTTAAGAGTTCCCAGTTTCACCAGCCTGCTTGTCAAAATTACATATCAAGACATTTGAAGAAGCAACTGCGAACTCCCAGAATCATTGCATAATTTACTGCAATTTGGGCTGTAGATTCTCTGCTCCAGTGATAATTAGCTACTCACAGCAGTTAATTCGATGGTTCATTTGAGGTTTGCAAGATAAGCAAAACGTTGTGAAAACATATTGTCCATCATGAGCTCCTTTTGAGAATGAGCCAACATGCACACAATCCCTTATCAGCCCATGAGAGTTCAAAGGGGTACCACTGCAGCGCTTTAATTTGCTGTGCTTTGTTTTCATTTTGCCCACAGGCCACTATTCACAAAATTATAAAGTTCAGTTTTTCATTCAGTATGATTTTTGTGGTTTTGATTTTTATCTGTTACTACTATTTCAATTTGCAATTATTTTCATCATCTTAACATCAGTTACCGGACAACATTTTTAATAAGTACTAGAAATATTTATGGAATGATGCACATGCTTTTTGGAAGTTATCGTAAATTGCCAAGTTTTTTTGTTTTCCCACACTCTCGCTGCGGCTTGAAATTATTGGGATTGTAGATAATCACTGTTGTGGAATGTCAGCCCACGCTGCAGAATCAGTGTGTGTGTGTGTTTGTGAGAGCAAGAGGGAGAGATTGAATCCACAAATCTGCATATACTGTATATCTGTGACTGTTTGTTTCTCTTTGAGATGCGATAAAGTGAGATGAGATGAGATTAGATGAACTTTGATAATCCCACATGTCGCAGCAGCTCGAGTGAGGCAGAAGCATGGGAATAAAAACAAGCACAAACAGGAACAGAATGGTCAGATCATGTAATGATAAAGTGTAAATATAGACTACATTGTAATGTTTTCATTTAAATACGTAATGTCTCATACTTTTCTATCCTTTGAAATTGGCAGATTTCCCCACAAAAAAAACAGAAACAAACTTTGTTAGTCTGTGTTTTAGTATCCTATGATGCTCTACATTCTTTATATGTACAGTTTTGTCTGATTTATTGGCAAGATTTTTGGCAATTTTGCAGCACTGCTCATTCAAACACTGGCTGTGAAGCTGATCTGCTCAGTATGTGTCAACTGACCTTCAGGAAGGAATCCATCAATGCTCTGTTTAATTAAAAAGAAATAGATTAATATCATCAACAAAATCATCAAAGAACTGTTTGTTTAACGGTTTGGGAGGTGCTGAGTACCGTATCTTGTCACTGCAAGCTTTGGGTTGGGTCTTTACAAAGCATAAATACTGCATTGTAATATTTGTTATGGAGGTGAATGCCGTTGTCTGTGGGATCAAAGTAAAATTCCAAATAATGGGAAACAGGCCACATTTTTCCCACCATAGATTTTTAATCTTTTGAAAGATTTCTTTTCACACAAACAAGAAACAGGATGTTACAATCAGAGATCATGTGCACATTTTTTACTCCTCCCTACCGAGAATCACTCATTTACCAGCAACCCAGTGATCCCCAACTGCCAAGCTTCAAATTAAACAAGTATAAACAAACAATATTTCTAAAACAGCAATCAAAGACGACAAAAATAGCATGGGAGTAGGCTAAATATGACACTAAACCACAGTGTAACCTGAAATTCTCTCGACTGAAGTTTGTGCATCCAGCAGCAACGACTAATTACACAATAAATTACACTCAGGACGCCAACATGGTAGCCATTCTTGCACCTCATGTGACAGTGGTTGTAATTTTGATACCATTATGTTTTAAGACATATACCTCAATAATTGCAGATCCAATATTGAAAGCATATGTGGTTTTCAGCAGAAATGGCTGATCACGTTAAACTAGTTGATTAGGCTTATAAACTTCATCTTGTTCTCCTTTTTGAATATGTTTGCTTTTGCTTAGGGGTAAAATTGTACAATGAAATATTTTTTCTTTATTAAATATCATATTTTTTGTACATTTACAGGGGACTCTCTTAGCTGGAGGCCACTTTATGATCGTCACGTCTGTGAGCAAAAGTAAAAAGCATGTGTGTGTCTTAATTTTTGCTGTCTTGAATGTGTCAAACTTTTCCAAATAAATGAAACACTACACAATCTGCTCATTCCCTCTAAAAGTACCACTGAAGACTCAACAACCAACACAATGCACAATTACTGTAAACTATTTGAAGTTAATTCACATCAGGAAGGTGTGCATTTTTTTAAGATAATCATATGAAATAGTAATGATTCCTAAAGGGAACTGACTCGACAACACCAAGTAAGAGTAAGAATTAGTAAAGAAATTAAGATTTAAATATACAGGCAAATGCAAAATATGTTGTTAATCAAAGTCAAACAACATTTTCAATATTTAATCTTGTTCAACATTCAACAACATTATTATTCAAGGACAAATTTAGATTTACCAAATAATTTAGGATAAAAAAAATCAGGAAAATACAAGGCCGATATAAATGGAATATCGGATCACAAGAATGATTAATGCAAAAAAAAAGAAAAAATCACAAAAAGTCAGTGTCACGTACCGGAACGCACCGGTCACGTGGCTCGTGCGCGCGCTTGACGGCATCTCACGCGCTCCCACGGGGTTAATTGGGGTCAGGCTCAATTTCCTGTCCAACAGAGAACCGCGAGCAGGTGATCGTCTGAATCCTGCACTGGCCGTGCGTGTGTACGTGCGTGCGGAAGATGGTTGCCGACTACAGGCTCGATGGTGGAGCTCACTAGCAGCAGATGTTTTAGAACCACCATGAGGTCTTCCCGCATCAAACACGGCTTCCTGCGTGTCTGCGTCCTGTCCTGTTTGGTCTTCCTGTTGTGTTCCACGTTCACCGAAGCCGCCGCAGGCCGGAAGTCGGCCTCTCCTGGGCTCACGTTGAAGCGCAGCCGGTGGAGTCGGAGCAGCAGCGGCTCCAGGCACAAAGCCGCGCACCACCGGCCGCTGACGGACGAGCAGAAAACGGACCAGAACCTGCAGTTCATGCTGAGTCTGTACCGGAGCGCAGCCGAGCCGGACGGCAGGCCCAAGCAGCCCCGGAAGTTCGGCTCCAACACGGTCCGCCTGCTCAGACCGTCGGCGTCCTCGGTGCTCTACCTGCCGGCGTCAGGAGGTGGGATGATACTGGAAGTGACACAGGGTCGGATTTAATCTGTAGGCTTCAATTATTACTGAACAACAAGGGCATCCTGGACTCCAATCTAACGGGGGGAGATGTGGGGTTTGTTAGAATTAGGACTAAATCATCCTGACGTGTGAACCAGTTTTTTTGAGTGTCAATTATAAAATGGGTAGCAGCTAAATAGGTAACAGCTAATTGTTGTCTTTGAGAAATTTTAACCACCAAGTCAGTAAAGATCACTTATATCAGCTGGTGTTGATTTGATTTTCTGAAGCTCCATCAGTCAGATTGTTGTCTCCAGGAACGTTGTTGGCGTTGTTGTTGATTCCAGTCGGCGCCGACCGCATTCAAACATAATACAAGCCGCTGTGTAGTCAACTGACCAGGTTGTTTGTATTGTTGCGGCACCTTCTTTATGGACCAACTTTGCCTAATAAAGGCTGACATTTTGGCTACCATGCCACCAAGGTTCAAAAGAAGGTGAAAAGTCCAAATGTCAGCTTGTTTTATCTCCAAATATGCCTCTGATTTGAAGCCTCAAGCTCTGAGATTCAACCTGAATACTTCATATACTCTTTTTTCCCTCTCTCTCTCTCTCTCTTGGCAGACCACCACTACACTTTCACAGTCCACTACAACCTCCACACTCTTCCTCAGGAGCAACTGGTCAGAGCCTCGTTCGTCCACCTCCGCTCCTTTTCTTCCCCATCCTCCTCCAGTTCCCCGATGTCTAGTGCTGCCCAGGCCATGCAGCCACTTCGCTGCAGAGCTCAGATCACATCTCTGGGCAAAGAGAGCTTGGTCACCCTGGAACCCCACGACCGATGGACAGAGACGGACATCACAGCTCACGTCAGCGATCACGTCCAGCAGGGGAAGAACCAGGGGACGGAGGGCCACTTGACCCTGACGGCCCAGTATTGGTGCACGCCTAGGAACAATGAAGACAGCATCAACCTCTGGTGGTGGCTGCTTTGGGGGAGACACCAGACCCGTTTACAGAACGGAAGGAAAAGATGGAAAGGTGACGCTCACCTGGAGCTCCCGTCTCTTCTTCTGTATTTAGAGGAGGACGGGGAAGTGAAGGATTGGATGGGGGATTTGCTGGGGGCTAGAGAGGAAGACGACGCGAGGCGAATAGGGCACCCACCTGTGCGTCGCCGGCGCTCCAAAGAGGCCTCGGATCCTTCTCTGGATGCTCTCAAAAATGCCCCCACGTCCTCCGCCTCTTTCTCCATGTCCCCGTCGTCCTCCTTAGTTTCCGACATCCCCAACTACAAGCGCAAAACCAGCACGCCAAAGAACCGCTGCAAGCTCCACTCCTTCCGCCTCTCCTTCGACGAGCTCGGCTGGGGCCACTACTTCATCGCTCCGCCCGTGTACAACCCCCGCTTCTGCCAGGGTGACTGCCCGCGCTTACTTCACTATGGCTACCACTCGCCCAACCACGCCATCATCCAGACGGTCATTAACGACATGGGGGTCGGGGAGGTGCCTCCTCTGTCCTGTGTGCCCTTCAAGTACATGCCCATGAGTGTGCTGGTTGTGCACAAGAAAAAGGTGGAGTACAGGGAGCTGGAGGACATGGTGGCCGAGTCCTGCACGTGTCGCTAGAGGCTCGGGAGCGGACTTGTTGAAGCTGCAGAGCTCCCGTTGAAAAGAGCCTGAAAGGGGGCAGATTTGATTGGTCATGTGATCTACGGCTCGGCGGCTAACCACAATGAGGTAGAGACTGCAGAGAAGAAGTCATTGTGGTTTCAGATCTTCGCCCGTCCTTGTATTAAAGCACTTTAAACGTCAGCTGCTGGGTGTAATTGAGGCCTGCGCGGAACCTGACCGCACAGCTGATTTAATGCTGTGCATGTTCGCTTCCAGCAATGAGATCAAATGTGGTGCTTACTGAGATCGTTGTCACTCAAGGATTTAATATTGATTGTGTTTTTGTGTCTATTTGCATTTTTTTCTTTCTGTTTCTTTTAAAGAAGTAATCCATTTAAAAAGGATATTTCCTGTTTTTGAAGTCTTGACTGCAGGTTTGAACAGAGAAGCAAACCAAAAAACGCAACAGAGCCCATGTTTATAAATTAAAAATGATATTTGGATGGCAATTTGGCACTATGTAAGGCGAAGCTCTCCTTAAGTGTGGCTGTGACAATCACTGCTAGAAACTATTTTAATAGATGAGTATTCCGCCTTTTCTCCTTATCTTGGAACAGATCATGTGGAATGTGACTGTAAAGGCCTTGTGATTTGTTGGATTATTGATGAATTACTGCTTTTTGTACATATTTATTACTCAAGTGTCTTAAAAAACAATGTAAAGGGATAACTTGTGTAAAAAAAAAAAAAATTAAAAAAATCTTGGATGTATGCCAAAGAAGAAAAGAATGCTATTTTTATTAGGAATGGAAAACAAAATAAAATGCATATTTTCTAAAGCAGTATTATTGTACCTTATTTCAGCAAGTCAGTTTCATCAGTTTTATTTAAAAAATATCCCTTTCACAACTTATAACTTCAATACCTTTTCAGTTTAGTTTTTTTATTCATTGTTTAAAAATCAAGTGTAGATTTTAGTGATAATTTGTTGTGGGCGGCCCTGAGTTTTCTAAGACATCAAATACATCTGAAAGCATTTGGTAAGATTTAGTGAAAAATGAAGAGTTGGATATTAAAATGTCCATATTGTCAATGTCTTATACATCATTTGAATATATTTTCCCACAGCAGAGCTTCAAGAGATTCAAAAACTAATTTGTTGCAACTGTGTGCATTACTGCTCTTTGTCCTCTAGATGGCACTGCTGACTATGCTCTGTGACTTGGTATTCCTTTGCAGTTTTTCCAGCAGCAGGCTACCACTCACAAGGCCTAAACTCACACATTTGACCTTAAACCACAGGTAGAAACAGTCAAGAATTGTTAGTCATGTCTGTTCTGAATATTTGGTGTTTTTTTCTAAATTAGTATTTGAATATTCTACTGTCAGCTTTTACATTCACAACAACCACGGTCAATGTTGTTTTCATGTGTGCGTTACGGGGTCACTAACCTGAAGGCAGACCGTTGCCGAGCCCCAGATCTAGACTACAAAGTGTTGTGTGAAATCATCTACACAGTTTAGTACTTTCAGCAGTCGTGTGTAAAATATGAGCAAACTAACCCGAAACAGATTTGCATGCATAACGCAGGACTACAAAGAGTACTGTCAGTACAAGCCTCAAAAATGAATATTGTGTAAGAAATGTGCCCCAAAAATACTTTTTAGAACTTTTGTTAACTTTTTTTTCTTCTTTATTTTATGAAAAATATGTCTATTTGTAAATCAGGTTACACAAGGAACTGAGTGAGCCATCCAAGTTTCTCGTCATGTATAGCTTAGTGCTCTGTGTGTGCATTGCATGTGTCCAGAATGAGCACACTCACAAATGGACAGGATGTAGTCTATATGTGAACATTATATAAGTTGCTAAACACATGCTATACGATCTCGGAACGGTGGCTTAGTGGTTAACACCGTTGCCTCACAGTAAGACGGTTGTGGGTTTGAGGGGTCCACAAGTCTGTGGAGTCTGCGTGTTCTCCCCTTGTCTGCGTGGATTTCCTCCAGGTGCTCCGGTTTACACCCACCCTCGCGGCTAATAGGCTAATCACTCCTGCCATTGCCCTTGATCAAGGCACAAGGCGGGAGGTCTGAAGTTGTGTGTGTGTGTTTGTATGTGCATGTGAGTGCTACCCACTGTGACAAGTGACACGGTAGATATTACAAACAAATACTGTGAGTTGTAATTTGTATACTAAAACAGTAAGGGCCAGCTCTAAAATTGACCTAATAATTTTTCATAATTGTTTACCAAATGTCCAAAATGTCTTGTTTGTACAGTTTTCACCTTTAACCCATGGGAATCAATGCTGGATGTAATCATGTCAATCAATACATAATGCCCCATCCGCGACCAATATCTCACCTGCTCATCCTCATATTCATCAGTAACTCAGTAAAAATCAAATGTTTTGTCATAATCACCACAAATAAACTGGACCACTGGGTCACGTCATATTCCCAGAACACACACACATGCACACACATGCAGTTATGTAGGTCACTGAGAACCCCCACACCTTTCTCCACTGTTTACCAATGATCTGAAAGTTGGATATCTATGTGTGACACACACACACACACACACACAGATGTTCATGCAAGCAACTAAGAAAATAGGCGACTGTCAGTTATACAAAACTGTGACCTATTTGTTTCAGTGACACGTGAATATGAAACATTTGCAAAGGGGTGTAACCAGAGAGGTTAAAATTTGAAGAAGTAAGAATTTTGAAAATAGCTCCTTTTTTTATTTGCATTTACAGTTGACCTGTTGATCATCTGTTTTTAAGATTTTTTAAACATGTTAATATAATTATGTATGTGTTATGTAAATGTGTGTATTTATCTTTGTGTTAATCAAATGAATAGTACTTCTCCACTGCCAAAAAAATGCCATGAGTTTTTATTTTTATCAGATTATTTTTCTATCATGGTCGTGGTGTTTTCAGGACATATTTTAGACCCGGCAGACCGACGAAGCAAAGTCTGTGGAGATGTGTGTCATTGTCTGTCGTGTTATTTATTGACTAGCTCATCTTCAGATTGAGCTGCCACGAGTTATGATGTAACTATATGAACCAGATTCTAACCCACAACTCGTCACACACACACACACACACACAGTCGTAAACAAGATCACCTCTGTGAAAACGCTACGTGCACTTCAGCCTGAACAAGAACTCAACGTCTTCCTAAAGGGATCATACCTGAGTTTCCACTCATACATTGTGGCTGTGATATCTTCATAAGGCTGTGAATGAGTCAGTGAGTATTTTGTCGTGCAGAATAACTTGTTTTCCAGTCAGTGATGTAAGATTTTCCCAGACATCAATGTCATCACAACTTCCCCTAAGTGTGTACCCCAAAGCAAAATTATCATTTGCACATTTCATAATGTCGTGTGTATGTATTATATATGACAGGGAGTGAGGGTTGGGTGTCATGGCTTTCCAGTTAGAGCAGAGCAGTCTACTGGGGAAGAGGGCTTAAAGAGACACTACCTAAAATCCTCTGTGTGCATGGCGGTGCTGCAAACCATGCACAAACCATCGCCCTGCTAAACACTGCAGAGGTTTGACTACAGCCCTGAACTAGAATGAAATAACATCACAAAAGTCTACTAAATAAAAATCCAGTCTAAACGTAATGTTTGATTGGTGAGCCTGCAAAGGGCACAGGTCACAATCAAACCTGCGTCGCTGCAGAAAGCGACACGTGCTCTACCAGCTGTGCCACCATGGACGGAATCTTGTACGGACCAAATGAATGTGTGTGTGTAAGTATGTAATCATTTGGTGAAAATATGGGTTATTGTCCACTGCAGCATGAACTGTCAGTATTTCTATCCTGACTGGAATATCGAAACAGACAGAATCTTGTCAGCCGATGAAAAGTAAAACCCTTTTCCAAAATCGATGTGTCAGTGCATGCAGACGCCATGTAACAGCCTCGTGTCAATGAACCACAACAGTTGGCCAAATAACACAAACACACAAAGAACAGTCAACAAAGCTGATGCAGCACGTTACTTTATAAAAGACCAAAACATAACTCTGCATAATAAGACCTATTTTTGAGTGTCCTACTCTCTTTTCATTGGTCAGCTTGCCTTGACTTGGTGGGCGTGTCCACCCAGGCGTACGGGCAGGTAAATTCCAGTGGTTTGGGCCAAATCTGCTGACCTGAGACTCGACTTCTAGTCAAAGAAGACTTTTAAATGAACTCTGACACCGACTGCTTGACTTGATTTGTTAGTGTTTGACTTGGGAAGGCTGGATACCTGCCCATAAACCACTGGTTAAACACGAATGAATGGTTGAATGGTTCCTCATTTGTAACCAATCAAACATTCAGCGAGCGAGATGATAAATTCAAACAACAGGGACGAGCAGAGAGACTCTAAAACTTTGACTTCAAGTCAGAGAGAATGAACAACTATTGCACCAGCTACTGAACAACAACAACAACTGAAACCAGGGTAGAGGTGGCGATGTCCTCTGGTGGGGACAGGACCTCTGAACCGGGTGCTGGTGTTCCTCCTCCCCTGATCCCCTGATGTCTCCTGATATCGTGGGACACTGCGTGGGCCTTCCGGTGATGGCAGACGAGGAAACGCTCGCTGCCACCTCGTCTATTCCTGAAATCTTCTACACCTTCGGAGGTTGAGAGCAGCTCCCGTAGATGATTTGCTTGCGTGCTTTCACCTCCCGCGCGATCAAATCTGTTTCCTTGGCAGAGAATCTGACGTCCAGGCCCACGTGGATCTTAAAGGGACTGGCAGGTGACACTCTGATTGGTTCAATTCATGTTTGGCCCAAAACATGCCTATGATTAATTAAGATCCCGAATGCAACCTTTTTGAGCCCTTCACCCCGCACGTCGCCGTCTTAATAGCAAAATGGACTCGGACACGCCCCCAAAGCGCCGGGCCTCTGTATTGCACCAGTTCGCTCACCAAAATGGCATGAATAGGGCCCAAAATGTCTTCAAAATGACAACTTACAACAAATAATGTCAGTGACATAGTGCAGACATTCAGAGAATCTTTACTTTTAAATTTAATTCATTTTAGTTTTAATGGAGGAGATCATGCTGTGAAGTGAAATATCATAAAATCACCTCAATACTTTACCCGGCCCACAAATCTTCTAATTTTTAATAAAAAATGTTCTAAATGTGGGCTGCAGGTCCTTTATAATTAATTGATCACTTATCAATGAAAGATAAGCTGTGCTGGAGATGACCTTAAACGCTGACCACTTTCTCCATCAGACTGCTATTGATTTTGATTCAAGGCCTGTCCAGATATACAGAGCGTTCTGTGGATCCCGTTTCAGTGAATCTGGCATCATGTAGCCCCATGAGGACACAAACGATCATTTGATCACATATCTGCGCCTGTCCTTCAATCCTCCTGTTTGTTTAACTGACTCTGTAATCTTTATAATTACCCTTTTACTTCATGCTAATCAAAGTTTAAAGTCTGGACATCAGTGAAAGGTCACATTTGGTTTCTTTGACCATAGGGCAGACTGACTATTCCAGTCCAGAAGCTGGTCCGCTGCTCTAATCCCAGTCCCCTGTGAGTTCCAGTCTCTACTTAAGTTCCCTTCGGCAATTCCTCCAAACCCCGTTGGTCCTGCGATGTAGTCGCCATGCTAACAATTAAAACTCATCAACAGAACACAATAAAAGCTATAATGGAAACCGTAAGTGCTGACTAGGATGAAGGAAATGAAAGAATTCCCAGCATGCCTGTGGAGCGACTTTGAATGACTTCCCACACAGAGCAGCTGACACATTAGTGGATAAGAAACCTCGAGAATGAGAGAACGATACACAGATTTAGATGATACAACACTTTTTGATCACATGAGTGAAAAATGGTGAGAATAACAAGAACTGGTGAAGAAACATGAACACTTTTAATAACACTGACTGATGTTTTCAGCATACAAACACGCTTTAACAAAGAGCCCAAATCACAATGCAGAGAACCGTTGGGTTTGAATCTTGGAGTTTCCAAATAAGGAGCATCATTCACCGGGAAGCACGGAAGACCTCCTGATACTACCTGACATTACAAACTCTGCTGTCCTTTTGGAATTATCATCCAAGGCAGACACGCACGGGCAAGCAGATCAACATTTCAGGAAGCATCACTTAGAGTTAAAGTCGTTGTATCAGCACACATTGATCTCAAAGGGCACCGAGCAAACACAAAGTGTAACAGAGGCCTACCTGAAATCTTATCAGTTAACGGAAATCTGAAAGTAAGAGCTGTAAAGGGATAATATAATGATCAAACACCAGCTGTGGGTATAAAGTGAGAGTGAATCGGTCTACGTGTTACCTTGTGATGATATTTACAGCTCAAGAAGTAGTTTTGTTGCAAATTTATGGTTGCTCTTAAGCTTAAACACCCACTGCTGATCCCGTTTCCATCCAAACCTCCTCCGACTGGAATAAGACTACCGATCCACAAAAACTTTCGAGCTGTGTCTCATTCAGAAAGTCTACCATAGAAAGTTATGGTAGCCATACACTGACCAGTTTGATAAGCTTCATAAAACTTTATGTGCTTTGAAATGTGATTCTTGTTCAACATCTTATACTTAGGACAATCGATGCCCTGGAACATGTGCATCTGTTCTACATTAACCCACCTCAGCAACAATCCCGGCTAACTTTCTTTTCCTTCACTCTCACATTTATTTTCTCTCCAGCTGCAGGCCCGTCAGGCACTCTGATGACTCACGTTTGGCACTAATCTATAATGCAGATGTTCCCAGTTATGTAGTGTGGGATTCCTGTCAGTCTTGTGCTCCTCTGAGGTTGTCTGTGATGAACAACTTTACAGGAATTTTCCATTAGAGCCCTCCACGGTGCTTGGTGCTCTTAGCTGCCATCTTTGCTCTGTCTTTTCTTTTTGTAGATATTTTGTTGTCTGTCTGCTGTCTGTCTTCGGTGGAACATTGCTGTCAGATTGCCCTGAGATGCCCTTGAAAAACTAAGGTGGATAAACTCTGGCTATGTGTAGATTATTGTCAGGTGATATAGAGCATATAGCATTGCTTTTCCCATATGGACGGCTTCTTTTCAGTGTTGTTGCCACCAGTATTCATGTTTCTGTTGGATTTATGGATAATGCACCTCTTGGAATCAAACTTCATGAGCATTTAAGCCTCCTGAAGTCCAGACTTCAGAAACACATTACTACTCCTGTGGACCCAGCTCCCTTCCTGAATTCCCGACAGGATGTTTTTATTTGACCTGGCTCTGCCACGTTAACCATGTGCACGCACGTTCTCAGTTTTGAGCCTCGACTTTCACAAGGTAGGCTCAGTAAAAGTCTGATAGAGCGTCGGTTATTCTCTCTTTTTGGGGTACGCTGTCTCACTGATCTCAAAGCTTTACAAACGTTTTGTCAGTGGTGGGCCGTCAGGGCCAGCAAGTCCTTCTCTGCTGGCCTAAACACTATCAGAAGCACTGACCTACATTTACAACCTAAATTCTCATATTTGTTCCATGAAATTGTATTAATTTATTCCCAACAGTCTGTTCTCTTCATTTCGTAGCGTTTCTCTTGGCTGCACTGATTCCAGTACGTTTATGTGGATGTTAGATTTTTTGTCCAATCAGATTTCAGCCTCTATGTGTTGCCATGTCAATCTAATCTGCCCAGGGCCTTCAGAATCAGTACTGCTGGCCCATGGAACTTCAACTATATTAGCAATGGGACTGTTTCTTTAACCAATCAGATTTCTAATTCCCCTCTAAGGTCCAGCTAGCTGGCCCACAATGACGTCAGCATTTCTCCGTCCTCTGATTGGTCGGTCAGAGCAAATCTCTACCGCCAAGTTCGACTGGCGAAACACGTCTGTAGCGATCTGTACACATTAATACATTTGAGTTAGAATTTTTTATGCCCACAATGGCTGACGGAGGAGGAGAAATTGACTTGGTCTCGGACATACTTAAAAATCCATTTTGAAGGCGGACTTTTCCAGAAAAGCTAGACATCGTGAGGAGAGAGAGAGGTCGGCCAACCCCGATAATTGCGATGTGATAGTGGTGGTATTAAGAGGTGGATTAAGTCCGGTAAGTCCCCACTGAAGGCCCAGGTACCAAATCCACGGCCGGCCACTGTGTAAACATTTATGATATTGGAACTTACCATTT
>OMNV01022656.1:5293-18030 GCA_900303265.1 Brotula barbata | reverse complement strand
GCGCGCGAGTACTGTTTCATATCGGACCCTGTTGTAGGCGGGATGGTAGCCTCGAGGCAAATAGGTTGTGGGTTCGAGTCCTGGGTCCACCTTTGCGTGTGGATCTTGCATGTTCTCCCCGTGCATTTCCTCTTGATGCTCCAGTTTCCCATATCCACAAAAACACGTGCATTAGGCGTATCACTCCTACTGTAACCTTTGACCGAAGCACTAGGTGGAAGATGTGGACTTGGTCCCTGGGCGCTAGTGTGTGTGTGTGTGTGCGAGTGCTGCCCGCTGCTCCTCGTACCTGTAGATAGGAAGTGTTATTTATGTTCCTACCGGGATCGATAAAGTCCTTTTCTCCTTTTTCTTCCTCTCCTTCGTCTACATCGTCTGTCGTCCGACGAAACGCCAAACTAGCTAAAATGGACAGGAAGGGTTGAATTTTGACGTGAAAAGTGCTCCGATTACGACCGTGTCCGTCCAACGCGACGTCGACGTCTTATTTATTCTAAAAAACTGATCCCTGCGAAGGTCCTTCCGGTCGTCCGGGTCGTGTTTACCGAGTCCGGCTGCCCTCGATTCAACCCTTCTGGGATAAAATCGGATCACGTCAAAGAGGGCAGCGCGTAGCGGAGGACACGGCAGCAGATTGATTGTGACCTCCACGGACTGTGCTGTTGACTCACAGGAAACAACACCGGACTCTTTTATGTTCTATATTCCATAACAGCTATAATCTCACAAGTAGGATGAGGGTTTTCATGTCTTTTTTTTTTTTAGTGGAGTCTTTTTTTTATTGTCTGGACAGGGAGCATTTTCCACCATTTTTATAGAGAAGGGAGTACGAAGGCAACACTCTGAAAGCAGCAACACTCGAGAGGTTCACGCTTTAAGAAATGTTCTCCTTCTGCCAGATTTGCCGTAATGCTCCTTTTGTTGACGAGTCCTCTGCTTCCAGAACACGTCGACGCGTTTGAGCGCACCGCGAGCCGACGCGTTCTCACCGTGCGGGACTCACGGACACCCCGGAGGTAGGCCGGTATCTGTTTTTCCGTAATCCGTCCCTTGGATCGTTCCGGGTTATCGGACGCGATGGTTGGACATCGCGCGTTCTTACAATTTCAAAAACGTCAACGGTAAAAGCGTGGACCCAAGGCTGTCGGAGTTTGTCAGTTAGTCCGTTTCCAAAACACCTGTGGGAATAACAAAAAAAAAAAGAAAAAAAGGGGCAAAAATTAAACAGGAAGAGTGGAAAGGACGAAGACAAAGCCTCGCAGTGAACATGCACGAATTAATTAGCCTGTTCCAAATGTTAAGAGTCCGCACAGGAAAGGAGCACCCACCTTCTCCTTTAACCTTAGACACAGGGACCCTGAGGAGGGTCGGTGGCTCCATATAAAGGGAAGGACGATTCAGAAGCAAAACCCCAATCCGTTCAAAAATAAAAGCACCAAAGTCTGAAACAAGCAGAAACGATCCCGAGATGAAGTTTTAGTTTTTAATATTGTGTGAAAGCCGTTAAGGTTCTCGTGAAGTTCCCTTTAAATCTGGCGAAGGACTCAGTACAGCACAATTCTTTGATCGCAGCAGTTATGTATCGAAGTACGAGGAAATAATCGGCCCGACTCAGTTCCCGACCCCCGAGGACTAATTTATTCCATCTGTTAGATCGAGTGCCTTGTACTTCAACAAATTCTGTCATTTATCCGAATAAATGTTTTACCTTTCAGCCCGATTCAGACGTGATGTATCGGACTTGACCGCGATTGCGGAGTCAATCCTTCGTTTTTGTTTTTTTTCCTCCTCGGTTGATCGCCGAACGCCACAGCTGTGCGGTGACTTTCCCCTGTTCCCTCGAAGACGCATTCTTACTGCCCGCAAATGTCACTGCTGTCAGCGTTGTGTCTGTTTTGTCCTTTTGCACGTTAAACAAGCTCTTACGCTAAACCGAAAGTGCAGTCGCCTGTATTTTTAAATGTCAACTTCTAAAAAAGCCACACTGAAACAACAAAATCTGGCCAAACAGCACTTTGGGACTGTTCTGATGCTGTTTGTTGTTTTACAAACTGCGGGGACGCCTTCATCCCGGCCCTGAACGGGATTCTCGGACCTTGTCCTTTCGTTGACGCATATCCACGACCATCAGAAATAGCAGGGGGGACATTTTCGTTGGATCGTTACCAACCCCGAGCGAGTTTGACTACATCGCTGGAATCTTAACGCGGTTCCACGATCTTATTGATTTTATGATCTCCAGCTTTTGTTGTGTATCTCTCGTGTTTACCTTTCGCTTAGTAGTTCACGTGCTGGAATTACGATGAAAGTGCGGCGTGTCATCAGCGTACGATCTTTGCCAATCTCGCCAAACGTCCACGGAACACGCAGCGTGTTAACATCTGTCTTGGAAACATGTCCTCGCTGTTTGCTGCTGTTCATTACCGGTCATATCTGATTATCTCCAATCATCTCCTTACCAGGACATCTCCAACCGTTTCCATGTTAGCATGTAAATTATCTCTGGCTCCTGTCTGAGCCGCAGTCAATTTCAATCCATCGTTTGTCATTTTGACCATCAGCTGGATCTCTGCTCATTACTTCCTTTGCCTCTCCTTTTTCTCCCTCCTCCCATCATCCCTGGGTTCATCTACTGTAATTATACATTTTTTTTTTCGGTTAAACCCTCGTGTCAATAATTAGCGAGGAGGTGAGTGGAGTTCGCGTAATCTGCCTTGGTGCTAATCCCTGTTGACTTTTCGGTTTAGTTACGGAACCTTAACGTTCTTCCACTAAGTGTTCATCAAATAAATGCAGCTAGACAGCCGGGTTTGCTTTTTACCTGGATGATGACACCCACTGTCAGGACTTAGGGCTCATTTATGCTCGATGTTAAATACGTGGACGTTCAAGCGAGACGAAGAAGACGTTTGGAAAAAAATTTAACTTTCTCCGTCCACGTGTGGCACCGTCAGGACGTCCTCGTCCTCCTTTGCCATCAGGAGGTTTTGACTCTTAATCACCATCATAAAGGAAGACCGGAACCGCGAGGGCGGCGAAGGTTCCATCGCCCGAAACCCCCGTTCGTCTTTACGTACACAAAGCGAGCACAATGAGCCGCGTCGTGTACGCGTCTCAGTAAGCGTCTCAGTAGGCGGTCTTGTTTCTGTTTTGTCCTCCGTCTGTTTGTTTAGCGTGACTAACGACGTTTTGCACGGGCTGCCGCCGGTTTTTCCGTTCAAGGTCCAGAGACCCATTTACTCAAAGTCGCAACTCGTGAGTCAACTGGGTCGACACTTACAAATAGGCCCTTTTTGGGAATTTGTGTCTCTACAAATGTGTCCCATTTGTGGAGACGGCGTGTGTGCTAGTTGCGGCCGAGACGGGCTCGGCAGACCGCGGACAGATGTTCGCTCCGTGCAGATGTGCACCGAGTGACACGTATTGAATGGTGTCCAGGAATGTGGTTAGAAATGTGTCACGGGCATTTTTTTTCCATCTGGACTGTTTTTTTGGTCACATTTTCCAGAAAAATGTCATGTCCTCAAATAAATTCCGCACCAAGTTGACAAATCATCATTAGCATGAAAGGGAAAACCTTGGAAATGCTCGTTCCTCCCCGGGCGTTGCACTGCCTGTTCTACTTTTCTGCAGTCATTAGATTGCTCCCATTTGTAGCGGAGCCAACTTGTTTTTCTTCCTAAAAGGCTCGCACACCCTAAACTGGAACAACCTAGTACTCTGCGTGTCATGTCGAGTTTTCAAGGAGGAAGTTTTCCTGTTTTCAATTATGAATGAGGAAGAGAGGCAAAACACGGGACGCCCCTTAGTGGATTCAAACGTCACCGAAACTGATGTTGGACGCGAGTAAGAGCTTTTAAGATATATACCACTTAGGTTTTTCAGCGCTAATTACTCGGAGGCCGTTGACGCTGTATGAAATCGCAGTATTTCGTGATTAATTGTTGTCCCGGAGTGGAAGACCATCATAAATCAATGCGTTCATTTAAAACGAAGGGCACGAACGTACCGAGCTAATCTACTTCCACAGGAGCTCACGCTATTCGAGTTCACGCCCGACGACAGTTTTTCGATCCTTCCAACAAAAGGCGCGCATCGGAGGCAAATTTGTGCTTCGTCTGGCGAGGGGCCGTGAAACGCTCAGAGACGTCCGCCGCCCAAGAGACACGGTTGTGTGTCGGAGAGTCCTGGGAGATCTGGATCTCTATCGAGAAATCCATATCCTGTAGCGAGACAGCTAATAAGAGTGCAGGACCTGAGGGCAGGGGGCCGAAAGATAGAGGCAATAAAATGAGATGCAATAAAACAGAGCAATCAGGCTGCAGCATTGTTTTCTTTTCCCTTCATTAAATTATTTATTCTTTAAAAGAGGAATGAGCTTGGATTGCTAGCTTCTCGCTAACATCCGTGGGTGTCAGAGTGGGAAAACCTGTCGAGTGTCATTTTTCACGTCGCTTCCTGTGTTTTTGAGACTAAACGTAGACCTGGTGAAAGACCATCCACAGTTACAAGACGGTTATATATACCAGAACATAGATTTATAGATTTGTAGGAGCGGAGAAACACCATTAGAGTGGGCCTGCAACTCTCTCTGCCTGTTGCTAGCTAACTTCCCGCTTTATCTATTGTGCCCGGCGCTAATAATAGTCGCAGTAATTGCAATTATGTGTATGCGGTAATGTTAATGGCATTAGATTGTGGTTGTTGTGTGGTCTAGACTGCCGGGCCATGAAATTCTCCATCTGAAACTTCACAACAACTAAACAGTAACAGCGTTAGCGGCACGTTGAAGCTTTAATTCTCGTTTAACAACGTTCAAGATTCAAGACTTCGGGCTGCTTCTCTTCAGCGACCTGATAAAACAGAGCCGCTCCTGCGCCTTCCGCGTGCGGCTTTCAAGAAAGAGAATGAGGGCGTAGGCGTTGAGTGGTGTCCAGGTGCTCAAGGGCTGAGTGGAGAGCAGGGCCACAACATCAACCACAGATCTAAAAGGGTTCGATGGAGTCAGCCCTCGTGAATGTTGTCTGCAGCCTCTCTAAACACCTCCCCGCCGGTTGTCTCAAAGCAGTCCCGCGGTTCAGTCGATGCTAATGTCAGACCGCTTGTGGACAGACCTCACCGTGAGCGGTTCTCACCGCTGAGTAAAATGGAAATGTGGACAGATTGACCAAAATTACGCTCGGGGGCTGCAGTGTGTGCCTTTTTGATGTTACCGTAGCATTGGTCCGGTGTGTTATTTCCTCGTGTAGGAAAGGTGATGTATCGGTCATATTTTCTTTCAGGCAGACTGCAGATTGAAGTGGTTAAAATCTAAATGGTGGCAGCATCGGGAAACGTATTTTCATGCATACTGACGATATCGTAGAGTTCTCTCAGTGCCTCATCCGCGTTGGCCGAGGGGGGCGGACATAAACAACGGTCAGTGTGACGGCAGGTAGAACGGTCTGCATCTAATGATGAGTTTAGAAAGACTGGCTAAGACCTTGGCGTGTGTGCAATATGAAATCTTGGCGATAGCCGCCGCTCAAAAGAATAACGCCAGGCCGCTAACAAGAGAGGAAACACATGTTGGAAAACCTGAAATGCTAATTTAGTTGCCGGGATGTGACATCGCTGTGGGACACTGTTGAGTCCAAAGCACAATAAACTCACAGCCGAGGACAACGCAAATATACATTTAACGACGCAAACATCTTTTATTATTCCACCGCTACAAAGTGAAAAGAGTGATTTCTGTAGTGATGGGAGGACGGGAGAATGGATTTTTTTTTTTTTTTACGCTCCCCCAAAGTACTTTTATTGATGTTGTGCACTATACGGACCCCGGCAGTGCAACGCGTTCTTGGAAGCGTTCGCATTTATTTTTAACGGAGCACCAGGAGAACATAAAAATTCACCGGCTGATGCGGCTCGTAAATAGAAGTCATTCACGGCTTTGTCTGTTTGAAGAGCAGACGGAACCTTTCGGAAGGTTTTTGGGTTTTTTTGGAACTTAAACCGCGGCACTAAGTGGACGCAAAGGTACGTTTGTGATGCGATTTTAGTCCTGTAATGACCAAGATGCTATCTCGAGAAAGGAGTCGTTTTGATGACGTAAGTTAATGAATTAAGTGGCGAAATTGGATTAAAGCATCCCAAAAATTCCCAAGTGACTTCAGGGTAATCTGACCTTTTTTTTTCTAAACTTTTTTAAAATATTTACGTTCACATTAATCCAGTAATAATGAAACTGTCAGATTTTTACTCCCATGTATCATTTTGCGACAATCCCTCTGTAAATGTTGCGCAATCGGCCTGACTGCGCTAGCTCGCAATAGCAAAAAATTTTTAACAAAACTTCAGTGCTGCGTCCCCCAAAAAATTCTGTTCACGGCAATATCCTCATTTACGACTACACGGACACACACGTAGGACACCCGGCTGTCAAACGGAGGTCTGGAATACCTTTCGGAGGCACTATAGTATGTTAGCAGCCGACGCGTTAGCATCCGCAGCTGCCCGTGTGGGTGTGATGCATTTTGTCAACATGCTGCGTGTGCTGTTTGTAAGACAGCATTTCCAGACGTCCCCTCAGCCTGCGGTTCATGATAAATAGTTCTTTGAAAGTAGCCGGGATGTCTTCAAGTTTGTGTTTGTCGCAGTGGTTTTTTTTTTTTGATTGATGATGCGGTGCAGATTCGCACTGTTCCGTAAATGATGAGTAAGGGTATTAAAACGCGTGGATTAGCGTGTTGCCGCTCTCTTTTTGTTGTGCAGTACTATGTAAGGTACCCCCGTACGCAGCAGAGCCGAACCAGGACCGCCTCCTGGTAAAGATTAGATGGTCACGTTGACCTCTGACTCGTAGCGCTTGACGCTCGCACATTAGCGACCAGGTACTCGGCAGGGTATCACGCGGAGGTCACTCTCGGTGTTTTACGACCTGGCGCTCAATCAAAGTGTCTTTGATCACCAGAGTCCCTCGCCGTGGTCTGCCCGTCTCTCACCGCGGCGGCGGCGGCCCACACAAAACAACCCGCAATTATGCTCGACATAATTCGGGCTTAGTCACACTCGCTCGGCCGCGGCCAAGCGGGCGTAGGTGACGCTCGCCGCGCGCATCCACAGGCGCGGCCGGGATTACGCCGTCGCCTGCTCGCGTTCGGCCTCATTCTTAAAAGAGACACGTTCCGCGCTGGCCGGGGTGCCGCGCGGCCCGAGCAGCTGGCAGCGTTCGCTCCATGAGATCATGCCCGCCAGGGGCGTCCGTACAGCTGCCATCATTCACAGAAAGTGGAATCCGACTGGCCATGGAAGAAGGCCCCCGGTCAACCCTGGCCTCCCCTCCCCCGCACCACCACCACCACCGCAGCAGCAGTGTGCGGTTATGTGCGGTTATTCCATAGAGGACACTCAAATATTTCTCCCGTCAGGCGTAGAGGCGAACGGACGCTGACGTGTGTCCCGAGATTTGTGCGACTCGTATTTGCAACGTAAGGTCTTTTTGACGACGCTACGCGCTATCTCCTCTCCAGTGAACATCGCGACGTTCCCGCGAGCGTAATGCGTTTCGGGAAAAGTAACAGCATCAGGAATATTTTTCTGTCATATGAGAAAACGGGTTCCTCGCTCTCTCTCTCCCCACCTCCCGTACGCATATCAACAGGATGCGGCAATACACACACTGCATAAGAAGTGTCCACATTTCTGCATCTAATGTTTTTGTTACATTGAATAATGCTGATTCTCATATTTCCAAAAAAAAAAAAATCTGCAAACACCAAATAAATAAGAGTTACACGACACGGTAAGAAATTTTGATGCTGTTCGATTTCCGCAGTGAAGGTCAGCACTTCTCTCTTGATTTAAAATTGGATACATATGGGCTACGGTAGCGTTTATCTTGACTTCGATTCCTCCTGTAGGACGGATGAAATTCATTATCGCGGAAATGAAACATGCTTATTTTTTTGACGAGGGACTTGCATCATCACCACCATCATCATCATCATCATCATCATCTTCATCATCATCATCATCAGTACTTTTCATCATAAAGCGGCAGAATACAGCTCGAATTGTCTAATTGGTTGTTTCTATAGGATGAGAAAGCAACAAAACGTAGCCGGCACGCGCAGCAAAGTCAAGTCTTTAGCGCCTCAAGGTGAACCGCAGCACGGATGTTTGATTTATGCTTTAGATTATTCTGGCAGCCCACTCGGCTGCAGACTGCCGGCTGAACTCTGCCGCTCCGCGTACGGCTATTACCGCTGAGTGAAACCTCGCATTCCAATCACGGCTGGGCTATACGGTCGCCGTTCATGTTAATCACGTTCTATAGCTTCTGTGAATGCTCGGCTGTAGGCGTGATTGATAGATCTGTATCGGAAACGCACCCTTAGTTGATGGAGATCGGTCCGCAGATTGAATTAGAGGACAAATTCCGAGGCGGCGCGCGGGGGTTCATTTGTCTGCCGCGTGAAAACAAGGAGAGCCGCGCGGTGGAAGCGTTACGAGCGCGCTGGGATAAAAACAGGAAGGACTTGCACGGGGAGATTCATCACGAGTTTGTGTTTGAGGAAACAAAAAAAGTAATGAAAACACGTTTAGGAAGTCACCAAATCAGGATCGAAAGTATCTCTCCTGGCGAGTCTGCTGCAGGTCTCATCCCCAAAATTGCCTCATCAATTTTGCAGTACTCCCGCGAAAGCCACAACAACACCAGTTGAACGAAAACCCAAATTATGTAGCCTGAGTAATGTGAAGATATTTACTACTGAGAGTACTTTTGAGATGTATTGCGCCGCGGGGACTAAATGAAGTACCCTCCTCACCTGTATCATTTAATTGGCGGTTCCGTAACCCCAAGGGGGGGCCACGATTCTTACTTGAAAGCTTTGTAGGTCATAATGCCCGTCTGAAAAATTGAACAGCATTAATATATGAATTGCAGAGTCCAGTTACAGCGCATGATTGACAGATATAACAGCTAGGCCGGCCCCCAGGGTACCCGGAGAAATGGGATAAGATGAGCTGGGGGCAGAGGCCAAACATTTGTCAGTCTTCATTTTGTCCCAAACCTGTCCGATGCCGGTCTTGCGGTTACACTGAGAATGATGAAATGTCAGAGCAGGAACAGGGAGCGGGCCGCCGATTGTCCGAGGGGAGCCCCCCGCACCGTCGTTTCCATCAATCAAAGCCCCCCCAGACGTCACTTTGCTTCGCCGCGGCGACGAGGATGGCCTGAGCCGAACATGTCGGGTATCCTCCGGACCCCCTTTTTCCCCAATCCCACTCCCCTGCTTCTCCGCACCAGCACTTTGACTTCAGTGGAGTATTCGCGCCACAGTTTTGGGTCGAAAAGTGTTTTCCGTCTGACGCAAACCCCCCCTAAGTACGGCGTTGATAGAAGAGGTTATTGATAGTCTGAAGCCACTTAAAAGATAAGTGTGTCTCTGGAGGGGCACTGAGCTCGTAGCGATGGCGATTGTTTCAGGGGTAATGCATCACGGGTCTGTCTCGACCAGATCCAGATTCAAATAAGGATCAAACAAGTTAGAAGCCTTAATGGGTTTCAAACAGTTTAATCAATGAAGTCACCTTGCGGACGGTAATAAAGATCGGCTGCCGTCGTATAGAATCGCCATATAGAAACACGAGTCATCGGCGAATGTGCGTACATACGGACAAAAAAGAGAGAAAAATGTTGTTTGTTGTTTTTCTCTCTCTCTCTCTCTCTCTCTCTCTCTCTCTCTCTCTCTCTCTCTCGAGGCCAGTGGAGAACAAGACGAATGTAGTCTGGGTTTGTTTGGCCGTGGCGGAGGCGAGCTTTCATTGTTACGCGCCGCCGCGCTCGGTCAGACCCGGCGATCCGAGCGGGCGGACCCGCTGTTGGAAAGTCTCGGCCTCGGCTTCGAACGGAGGGCTCCTTTCACATTTTTTTTTTTTTTTTAAAACAAACGCTTCTACTCTGCAGCAAGATCAGGCGAGGAAGAGGGGGAAGACGCTTAAAGCAAGAGGTGCACTTGAGTGGAGAGTTGAAATTAAGGCCTGTCGAAAAAATAAATATAAACAAATTCCTGTTGGTAAAGCGCACTGTCGGCGTTATGTTTGTGCGATGTCCTGTATTTTCGATCAATACTTAATTAGCTGCACGCTATGAATTAATACTTAATTAGCTGCATGCTGTGAATTAATACTTAATTTGTGTACACTGCAGTTGTCCGTAGCGTGAGGAAGGGTTGATATTTTGCAGCGAGGGATGCTCCTCTGTGCGGTCTAATATTTTTTTTTGATCCGCACCGTAAGCGACTCCTCCTCCTCCATAATTCATCGCTCCGCCGGTTTAAGTTCATTATTCCTCCAGGAGCCACGTTTCCTGGAGCGGCTGACACGGCGGACACCGTTTTGCGCGTAACGAGGTAAAGGCTGCGTCCCGTCTCGCTCTCAACGACTTCACACATAATTAGCCCCGAACGCTTAACATCATCATAAATTTTACAACAACTTATTATCGTCGTTTTGGCCATAACCGTTGTCAAATGAGGCTTAATTTTCCAGATTTACAGCGAAGGTTCGGGGTGTTTTTCTACCTATGCGCTTGATTCCTTATTATGTTTACATTTCTATGCACAGACGGAATAATTGTCAATGGGAAGGATCCGTAAGAGAGGACTGATAAAAACCATCAACAACTGCCTCCCACCCAAAAAACACGTTGAGGCCGTTGTGAATTCCACGATCCAGTTTTCGCCCGAGCCGTACGTGCGATATTTAGCGTACGCCGCTTAGTTGCGTCTGCCAGCTCGTGGTGTTCTACCCTTATAGAACACGGAGTGTGTTATTTACCTGGTCTGTGTGTGTCCACAGAAGCATAACGACAACCGTAAGGTCTCCTTTTGTTCCATCGTCATACATCATTGGGTTACTGTGTTTAAACGCCGTTGGTGTGGGAGGCACCATTATGGTCCCACTTGGCAAACAGGACACACACACACACACGCACACACGCATAAGCAGCAAGGACACAATCTTCCACAATGTTATAGAAATCGTTTGTGTTCATCCAGCAGATACTTTTTTTTCCCCTTACAAGCACTTTTTGTTCGTCTTGTATTCGGTGTTGAATGTTGTAAAGTTGCTACTGCGGTTAATCTAGTGAGATTAATTCATGTGTCTTTTTTATCTATTAATGTACAGTGGCCGTGAAGCGCCAACAACGGCACAATTAGGACAACACGACAACATGAAGAAAACGGAGACTCAGTACGAAAATGCAAACACAGTAGAACAATCCAAAAATGTTAGGAAAAGGCGTATATAAGGAAAATGCTAAAACTTTTGGAGAATGCTAAAAGGTTTGGAAAAGCTAAAACGCTGGGAAAATGCTAAAACTTTTGGAAAATGCTAAAACTTTTGGAAAATGCTAAAATGTTAGGAAAATGCCAAAACTTTTGGAAAATGCTAAAACTTTTGGAAAATGCTAAAACTTTTGGAGAATGCTAAAACGTTTGGAGAATGCTAAAACGTTAGGAAAAGGCTAAAACATTTGGAAAAGGCTCACAGGTTGGGAAAACGCAGAAACATAAGGGAAACACAAAAACATTAGGACACCACAAACAAATTAGGAAAAAGAAAAAAAAACTGTCAGAAAGTGAAAAAAAGACAATTAGCAAAACACAGCACAGGATAACAATGTATCAGCATTTTGTTACCGGTTTTGTGTTTTTCCAATGTTGTTTTCTCATAATATTTTTGCGTTTTCCTAATGTTGTTTTTTCATAATATTTATGTGTTTTCTTCATTATTTATTTCATTACGTCAAAACATAACATATTTGCATCGACCTGCCTAACCACACCCACAAACCACAGCTAGCAAACAAGCGTATAGCCAGAAGTTGAGCCTTTAAAGAGACAGTACCCCAAAAACCCACATCCTGTCTCACTCAGTGTGCACGTGGGCGCCGCAGCAGCAGCAAAGGACTGACGTAATAAGAAGTAAACACACGCTCTCCCACGTTTTAGAGCGCGTGCGAGCACAGCCTCATCAAATTTCCAGCAGGCGGTCGCTCGTCTCCGCTCCGCGCGTTACGCGGTGCCCGCGTTATGATCCCATACCTACACGCGCTCAATTATTCTCCGTCGCCGTCCGAGTCATCGGTTCCCCCCCTAATGGGCCAAGAATTAGTTCCTGCAGTAATCATAACCCTTCGAGGACACGCATACGTTATCGCGGCGCGCCACATTAATTGGCCCTCCGCGCGCGGCTCTGCCAGCCGTGTAGAGTCGAAAGCGGGGGGACGTGGCCTCGCTCAGCCCCCCCCTCTCTCTCTCTCTCTTTTTTTCCTATTAATTTTCATGTACACACATTCCACAAGTCCGCCCCATTATCCCACTTTACGGCATTCAAACATTGTTTGCCAGTCACCGCTAAGCTAACGAGGTCGCTCCATCATCGGGACGACTCGTTCTGGGGTGCAACATTAACTTTTATGACATTCCATCCCTCCGCCTCTGTCATCTCTTCGTCTCCTCCCGTCCTCCAAAGCCAAACAGCCGTTTCTTGTTTCTTTAAAACAAACGCGACGCGACGTTTGACGCGTCGCTAACGATCGCGTGTTAGCGGCATTAGCGGTGAATTATTCATGTGTAAACAGCCGCATGATGAAAGAGGCGTCGATATAAATTTGTAATGATTGCGTCTGCGCCTTTTCGTCTTTTTTTTTCTTTTTTTTTTTTTTTTTAATGCGTCTCAAC
>OMNV01022637.1:1152-13003 GCA_900303265.1 Brotula barbata | reverse complement strand
CCCTCTTTTTAGCGCCAGTCATGTGGTTTTGTGAAATAACTGGCTCCACATTCTCACACACAGTAAATCAGATACAAACACACACACATCGCCGTATATCACTGCTGGCATTTACACTGTTTGACCTCCATCGCGCTGAATGCAAATGTCAAAATACAAAAGCAGTAATGCACAAAAAAAAAAAAAAAAGAAAAAAAAAAGGAGCAAATTCATAAACGATAACCTCCGTGTTCTCACGCATGCTAAGTGGCGCAAACACACACAGCTTTGACCTCTGCCAGGTTCCACGCAGATCTCCGACTCCAGGCTGGAGGCGGTGCTGATGTAAGTCTTCCAAAGTTGGGAACAGATCGGCTGAAAAACACATGGAGATCAAACAGCATGTGTAACAACTGTAAAATAGAATGTCGTAATCCACGCACGGAGATTTGTACAATATAAAGCAGAGAATATTAAGTTATTCTCCTGGAATGGACACCGTCAGCATTGGTGTTTAACTCTTAAAATGTTTTCTAAATGCCAATTGAACCAATGTGATCAAAATGAAGGAAGCAAACATCTTGACTAAAGTGGTTTCATACTCCCATCGTATCCCCTGCATCCTTTGATAGCCTTTAATTGATATTTCACAAGGATTTTATTCAGACAAGATACAAATTTGAACACTAAAAATTACACTTAAACATGAAATTATGAATTAATGTCATTCAACTGACACATGCATTTACACTGAATTCAACCAGCAGGTTTGCCACAGTACGTCTTTGAGGTGTAATAACTACATCCAACCTTTATAACTACTATGGCTTCTTAAAAAGTTAACTTACATTTTTTGGCAGTCAAATTTGGTTGTAGCTTGGAATAGGAAACCACAAAGTAAATCTCTTAGCCACTGGTTGTATTTTAAGGGAATAAAAATATTTTGAATGCTTTCCGCTCCGTCCTTGAGTTTGAGTTTGACATAATTAAAATAGAAATACAAATTTCTACATTTAACCCGACCTAATTCTACGGACCCGTGAGCAGCCACAGTGCAGCCTAGTGCCTTTCCCGAGAGCAATGGTAGGCGTATTAACCTAACACGTTTTTATGATAATCATTTATAAATAAATTTTTTTAAAAAAGCCTTTACTTTTTCAAAACATTGTTGTATTTCATTATTTACCAAATATTTTCCCGGCCTTATTTTTCAATCCCAGGACATTCCCAGGGTTTTCCTGAGCTTATAAAGAGTACTGTTAGCGTCTCTCGTGTTGTTACCTTAGGGACTGTGTTTGCGTGCTGCTCTATTTACAAGTTACACACTCATGAGTGATACGGCTCAAAACTGCGACTTCCAGACTGCAATTCCTCGGGGTGAATCTTCTAATGGGTATCATGATGGTATGGTTGTGTGATGTTATCGCATTAAGAATACTTCTGATGTGCTAATGTGAAACCCCAGAGGCCATAGACAGAAGCGCTTTGACTCTAGCAAGATAAATGTTTCCCCACAAATTAATAAACCTCACATTTATCAAACTACAGCTCACAGAAATTAATCAAGACGCGACCTTATTCTCTTCATGTAATCCAGCAAACTCAGGGGAAAAGATTGATATATTTTTATTATTTTGTTTCTTTAGAAAAAGGTCCAGACAACGCAAAATGCAAATTTTCATCTATCGTCCTCGGGCAAAGATTGAAAGAGATGGCACGAAAGAATGAACAATACTTTATGGATCCCCGTAGGGAAAATCGTTTTATGCATTTAACCATTTCCTAACTATGAAGAGCAGCACGCAGCACACACATGCACATGCAAACACACACACTGGTGCCCGGGGACCAACTTCTGATCTTCCGCATTGCCACGATCAAGGGCGATGGCAGGATTGATTAGCCTGACACGCGTTTTTGTGGCCTGAAACCCACACAGACATGGATAGAACATTCAGACTCCACACAGAAAGGTGTAGAATTTGCATGTTCTTCCCTTCTTGCTGTGAGGCAACAGTGCTAACCGCTACTCCACCGTGCTGCTCAAGACTTGTACAGACTAATGCAGTCCCCATGTGTCCCCTTCTTTTCTGTGGTTCTCCTTCCAGGTCCTTGGTGCTCGACCTCTCCCTGCTCTACTGCCAGAGCCTTTGTTGAAATATGTCCAGCTCTGCATTTTATGGAGGTAAAGGGGAACTGTACCAGCTATTATCTGACATCCACACTGCTAGTAGGACATATTATAATTGATTAAATCCTAATATTCATCTAAAGACAGAGGGACAGTTATGAGCTTTCATCTGAGAGATTAGTGGCCACTTTGCCTCTATTCGTGTTATAACGTTATAACGACAACACTCGCATTGTTGTTGGGTGTTTAACACAACAGATGTGCATTTTCTGTCAAATAATAAAACACAACTTTGTTTGGTGAGGAATTGGACCATAACACAGGACTTGATGTCCGCATTTTTTTAATTGCACTTGGTGTGAAACAGCCTTTAGTCTGTTATGTCGTTGATACATCAACGATAAAAATGCTTTTCAGAAAAATAAGCCATGGTGGAGCTATCCTTCTGCCGTAGTCAAACTCTCTCTGACTGTGGATCCCATATCTGACAAAAATAAAAAGTAAACAAACCAACATATACAGTATATTTAAATTAAGTTACTATCATATATTTATTCAAAATTAATTTTAGCTAATTACAAACTTCAGCTGAAAAAAATAGTATCATTGTTCGAGTGTGTGTTTGTGTGTGAGTGCGTGTGTATATGTGTCTTAGAGTGCCGTCAGTTGTGTTTCCGATGAAAAAAATAGTACCATTGTGTGGTAAGGCCGGTCACAACACATCAAATGTTGGTGAACTTTTTAATTTAAAACTCAAAGAGCTCACACATCAACGCGTGCAAAATAACAGATACCAAAAAAGAAAGCCGTGATTATAAAATGTATCGGTTATCACATTTCGTGTTTCTAGTTACAGCCTTCAGCGTCTAAGAAAAACCGTCCTGTCATCATCCATCTCATGTCATGCAGAGCCGACAATCACAACGCTCCTGCAAAGGCTGAGGCGTTGCAAAACTCTGCTAAATGAAAGTGAAAAACTGGGTATAAATCTGTCAAAACAATCATTCGTATCCAGCAGAAAAGTTATTGCAACAAAGAGGTTCTTTGGTACTTTCATGTAGCAGAAACCGGTGGAGTAGTTGGATACAGTCCAGCTATCCCCGGGTATGGGACCGGCGTCTGACAAAACCAAAAAGTGAGCGAAATATCCAGCGAAAAGTTGGTCAGAGGCACATCATAGAGAGCCGTATAATAAACAAGGGAGAATGTACGTCCACGTGGAGTTATCATGAAGTAATCAACGACAGGGGGGTCAGTCTTCATCCTACTACTTTAATCACCCTCTGACAATCCTATCTTACTTATTATGAGGCTACATACCAAATATAAATCATTTCACACACTTCACACCACTAATTACATGCTCTCATTGACTAAAATAGTCCCAGTATCCTCATCACTATCACTCTAGCCTAGGAACTGCACTGCTAAGTAAACAATAGCAACACAGTCCATCCTAACTAGCTAGTAGCTCCCTATTTAACGTTTAAGTAAAGTTGCCCATTTTCACTTAGCTATGAAATGTGAACTAATGAATGAGATGTTTTGCTTTGATTATTATATTGTAGCGTCCGCCAGGACGTGTTGAAAGGATGGATGAAGCGATAATCAACTAAGCCTTTTATTGCAGGAGCAGTAATGGTTGCTGTCGGCCGCAACCACGCCAGAGTCGGGTCCAGTTAACTGTCTCACAACCGTGCATTCAGCACTATGACGCTCGTTCACACAATGACGCACGCGCACGCCCAGAACAGAACAGAACAGAAACATTACTGCAGGGTCACTCCAATATTTCTTTCCTGCTGTTCCCCATGTTTTCTTGTCCGGTAACATCTAGAAGTCAATACTAGCTTGTAGCAATGTTGTTAGCTTGTAATTAGCTTGGAAAGCTGGTAGCTCTTAGCATACAAAGTAGCTCAGCTATGACTGAAAATAATTGTCTGTCGAATGCAGTATTTTAGTATTTTTTTAGTACCTAAAACATAACAGTTTTTAGTGTGCAAAATAATTTCAATGCTACGTGAAGATCCTTCAGACATGCTGAATACTACGACTTTGTTATGACATTTTTATTCGTATGAGTTTCACTGGTTCACCTTGAGATTACTCTGCACACACACACACACGCACCAACTCTTTGAGATCTAAGGTAGTATTTAAATCCTTTACTTGAGTAAAAGTAGCAATACTATCATGTGAAACATTCCCACCCAAGTAAAAGTGCAAACAAATGGTCGAATATAAAAGCAATAAAACATGTTGTTTTTGAAGGATGGCCTGTTAGTGTCAACAATTGTTCATTTTCAGACTACCTGAAACTGCAAATAAAAAAAACAACTAAATTTTAAAAGCTTATTTCATATTTTATCTAACATCCGTACCCATAAGTTTTCAGTAAATACTGCTGGCAGACAGGCCTACATGTATTTGAATAAAACTTACAATATTTTGCACCGTACAAAGTCTCCCCAAATGGAAAATACCAGTACTTGAAGTGTACTTAAGTAGGGTACTTAAGTACTTGAATGAATACACTCGGTTACCTCCTGCCTCTGCCTCCCTGGCAGCTACTGTTTAATAAGCTGCATGACATAAGAACAACCTCTACATTAGCACTTGCACGCACTTGCTGACATTCACTCATCCACCCACACAATCCCCCACACACACACACATAAAAAAATACATAAAGACACACGCATGCACGCACACTCTGGACGGGGTAAGAACGCGGTCATACGTTAGCATGTTGGAGGCACCGAATTGGTGACACATAACATACATACATATATCTTCATGCAGACACTCACACAATTTACTACAACACACACACACACACACACACACACACACACATTCACGGGCTTCCCGCCACACCCTCTGGCTCTGTGCCCGCTCTCCATCTTTAGCAGACTTAAAACTGACGAGAGAGTTTGAACAAACTGTGTAGTAAGTGGTTTTCAAACACGGCACTTAGCAAGTCATCAGAAACTGTGGGGCGATGATTGTCGTCCGAACGTTGATGTGAAACCTGCACACACACGCACACAGTTCTGCACTTCACGTCAAAGGAAGAGCCCGTGCATTCTCTTGTGCCAAACTAAAGCGAACATGTGAGGACATGACAGCGAGGGCCCATTACAGACCAGCGAGGACTGCGACTCACAGCTGCACAAAGGTGGGAACTCCAACGACGGAACCACATGACAAGCAGCCTTAGTCCTCCAAAACAAGACTCTTCCTCTGGGAACTTCTGCGTACGACCGAATTACACGATAAAAGTTTCACATGCAGCATTTCAACGCCCATAAATCACTTCCACAACAAACTCTGCGGTATAAGTATAATTACCAGCGGTGCAAGAGGTTGTCAAAGAGTTTTCTAAAGTAAACTTAGCAAGACAACGATTACGGGTCCTGCAACCAAAACATACACGAGCCAAAGTAAACACACATTTGTGGTAAAATGTAGTATAGGTGCAGAAAATTTCTAATTTCTGCTCAGGTGATGTTCTCCGTAGTTCCATCAGACCAAACGGTCATCGTTACTCTATAATGCTTTAACATACGGCACACAAGCCATAACTTATATACAGTATATTCATTTACATTCAGGTTTTTTATGGCCTCCAGCTTCTTTTTATAGGCATAAAGGAGAGGCAGACAGGAAGGACAGAGCAGAGAGAGGAGCGATGATGATTCAGACATTTATGAGAACCTTTTCAACATTTGGATTGGATGATACGCACCCTATCCAATATGGTACCCGATGAGCGTTGATTGATTTTGCTGGCTTCCTGTTTGATGGACTACATCACCGGAATGCAAGCGGGCTTGTCCCCGTGTGAACGATGCACCTAACACGTTTGCACGTTCTCCCTGTGGGTTTCCTCCGGGTGCTCCGGTTTCTCCCAGAAAAACATGTGCGTTAGGCTAATCACGCCACGCCATTGCCCTTGACCAAGGTACTAGTTGGAAGATCTGGAGTTGGTCCAGTTGGCACTGCTGCTCATTCCTAGGATGGGTTTAACTGTGAATTTCCCTTGGGAGACCGACAAAGTACCTTTCTTCTCCTAACACCGTATTCATTTCCTTGAATTGTCCCATCACGCATCAATTATTCCGCAAATTTTCAGCGATCGATACCTTGCACTCGTAGCGCCCCCTTGACCCCTGCTGTGACTTTGAATGAAAACGAACCCTGATCCCAACTGTGACCTTTACCGTGTGTTTGTGGTACGGATGATCTTTAGTCATTTTTGCTCCTGAACCTCACAGTCTGCACGCTATCTTTGCAGTGATTTAAACTTGGTGTGCCTTGAAAGAGGTACGATACCACCACTTGCCAAATGCCTTAAGCAATCGCTCTAAAGACATTTGTGGCGTCATCGTGGCCATTCATCAGCCAGATAACACATTACGCACGAATCATAGCGTTAAATGGTCTCAAATGTCTTTTACTGCAGGATCTGTGTCAGATGAGGGTTATTGCACGGCAAATTAAAGGGCACGGCCTTGTGCTCTTTTATTCTCTCCTCAGAAGTTTTTATTCTTGCAGGATCTCTACAGGAAGTTACTGTGAGACACTGGGTTTGGGGTGGACCACCTGTGGCCTCTCCTTTCTGTCTGAAGCCACACCATGGATGCCCTCTTGTTGAGTCATCCATAGAGAACAGAGTCCCCCGCAGCTGTTTGTAGAAGATGTTTATTCTATTCCAAAGTATTTCAGCAATGACTTAAAACAATCTTCATTTTCAAGCTGCTGTTTGCCCAGAGGCACGATGAAGTTGGCATGTTAAGGCAGGGGAGAGGTTTAACTCGCTGACAGTAATGATCCAAAGGGGAACAAAAAGCACACCTCCATATATTAATCACTCATAAGTCTCTGTCATATTGAGTCCTCTCTCTTTCATGGGGAATCAGCCACCAAGAGAAAGGTGCGTTTGATTTAAAGCAACGCTGAATAACTTGGGCCGCAGCCGTTTGTGTTGGCAAGACTTCGCTAAGGGTAATCTTCAGATAATTATGGACTCCTCTTAGAAATACCAAATATGTTTGACCTCCCACGCGTACATTGTTTGTTGCTGACAAACGTGACTATTAATAAGCATTTTTTCTCCATGGGCGTTTCATTTTAAACACTATAAAGGATTAAAGAGCTTTTTCCATACCTAGGGGTGTTTTGTGCGCACTTGACGTGGTGAAATGTAGAAACTGCTGACACGTTCAAAAACATTGAAATAGTCTCAGATCCAAAGCTACCCCCCGGGTCAGAGCTAATGATGAATGTATGGTTTAATGTATCTCATCAGCAACCGTCTATTTGTAGTTATGCTTGATGAGTCACCTTTTCCTGCTCAAAGCTTGGTACTAGAGAGATAAAACATCACTTTTACAGAAAAGTGTAAAACCCACGGGTGACCCAGTGGATTTAAGGGGGTTAACAAAAAAATCTAACTCCGGTGATTTTATCGTAAAGGTCATTTGAGTGGCTTTTTGTTTGTTGCGCAAATATAAATAGGTTTTTCGTGTCTGGCCTGACATTCCGGAAGCGCGACTCACAATTAGTTGACTCTTCGTGGTTCAATCATTTTTGTTCTTCAGTTTGCTTCTAACCCATCACTTTCCTCATACCGGTAACGCCTCAAACAGCACCAAAGTTGAACCCCTGATTTAGCATTTCACATTGAATTATGGGAGTCTGTGTTTGCCAACCTGCTGTTCTCACACCCCTTAGATGTCAGGGGCAACAGGAAAAATACAAAACTTTTGAGAAGCAAGTTCGGAATGATTCAAGAGAAAATTCTGATCTAATTTCAGTTATTTCAGCCAGTTTGTACCTGCAAATTCAAACATGGCCGATGAAAACATGTTTGTATTGGCAGTCCACCAGCTTGTGGAGGGATAACCATTAGATCATCTCTGTCAGCTTAAAATGTTAATGTTCTCGTCTGAGGAAGCGTGTGAATGCACTATAATTGGTAGATGTGGAGTCATTTGGGAACAACAAATGTTTCTTGTCTGCAGATTAAAACATGGCAGACTAGGATTTGGTCTTTTGAGCAACCTCAAAAGTTGATTATGTGGTTTTGGTGAATTACTTGACAACGTTTGCTTTGGCTATCACCAAATTTACCATTAGATTACAGACTGGATATAAAGGTGAGTAAATACTCCGGTTCCCACGCCGCCATTGCCAAGATTGCTTTCTTTGCTGTTACAGTCAAACAGATTTGTTAATACAAGAGAGATGAGTAACGAAAAAGATTAGTAACAAAGGGAGAGATGCAACGACTTGATTGGCATGAAGTGCAAATTTTCCAAATAACATAACAGTAGATATAATAATGTTGTCAAAAACTATATAAAAATGTAATATAGAAAGCTTATGTATAAGTATATATAAACAATACAGTATGTGTCGATAAAATTATTTATCTTGTGTAAAATTTCAAAATTTTGAACATGCGAGGTTGAAATAGGAAATATTTGATACATGTTTCAACCACCCCGAAAAATAATAATGGACGAATGGATGAATGAATGAATAAATGGATGGATGGATGTGAATGAATGAATTGATGGATGGATGGATGAAAAAATGGATGGATGAATGAATGGATGGATAGATGAATGAATTGATGGATGGATGGATGGATAGATGAATGAATTGATGGATGGATGGATGAATGAATGGATGGATGGATGAATGAATAGATGGATGATTCATAAATGGATGATGGATGAATGTACGGATGAATGAATAGATGATGGATGATGAATGAATAGATGGATGAATGGATGATGGATGGATGGATGAATGAATGGATGGATATATGAATGAATAGATGGATATATGAATGAATAAATGGATGAATGAATGAATGTACGGATGGATGAGTGAATATAAAAGTTGACAGAGTGAGTGATTTCAGCTTTTTATGACTTTGACTAAAACATGGGAAACGTGATAATATTAGACAGAGAAACGCTCAGAATTCCTGCACGTACCAGGAACCAAGGACAACTGAACTGAGCAGAACAGGCTTAATGGAAGCATCGTGGAGCTGGCAGTGCGGCTGATTGATGGAAATTGCCAGGATCAGAGTATCAAAGTAAGACGTGCGTTGCCAATGTTGAATCCCTGGGTTTCCTCTCCATGTTTCTATTTAATGTTGTTAAATGTTTGACTTAAGTTTTCATGTTGCTGTCTTTACTGGCTCGTCCACTGCCGATTGAGACGTGGTTTACTCCGCATTTTCCTTTGGCGCTCTTTCGGTTTGAATTTTCTCCAGACGCCTGGACGGAGACGTCCCGTGTGTTTCGCATGTTGTGGACGGTCAGTGATTTGTAGCTCGAGCTGAAACTGAAGTTATACGTGCATCAGTTTATGGACTTTGGAAAGCCACGTCTCCAGGTTACCGATCCAAACACGAGCTGCTATGGACGTGTGATGTGAGACAGGATTAGAGCTGGTGCAGCGCCTTGGACGTGAGTCTTGGTTTACTGTTTGTTGTGCAAAGGTCACAACACCCGGGCAACACAACGAGCTTAAGAAAGATTATATTTACACTTTTCAATGCCATTTGTATGCACAATAATGTCATGGCGAAGAAGATCGCGTTTCACTAATCACGCTAAGATAACTATGTAGAACATTCACTCCTGTCCTGACCAGGGTTCGTTTCAGCCGGTCCTGGTTCTCCAAGAAGGGTTGACTCGCTGGCAGTTGGACTTTGCTGAAGATACTCGATGGGGTTTGAGAACTGAAGAAGCCCCGAGACTTCTTTCAGTATCTTCTTACGTTATGATAAGTCAAACGTACGGAACGCTTTTTACCGATGAGCATGTCGGAGGTTGGAGCTCATGATGAGATCCATTCTCCTGTGAACGCAGCGCGCCCTCTTCACTTCCTGTGAAGCAACACGTGGTGTCACGCACATCCTCCCCGGCCTGGTGTACGCCTTTAAAAATTAGAATTCTCAGGATCAAAATCCACTTTACTTAAATCTGGTAAAGTAAAGTAAAACTTTATTGATTTGATGAAACAGTGAGAAATTTAACGACTTTCACTTACACTGTTTGTTTATTGTACTTTAACGGATGTCTTTAGCAAATATACGAGCAAAGTACAAATACAAGTTTCAACTTTTCTCGAGTATTTCATGACTTGAGTCGAAGTCTGCGCGCGGTGTCCATGTGTCAGCCGGCGGGTGTGATGCACGCGAGTTGTGAGCCGTGGGTCTGTGTGAGTCACGCTGGACGCACACTGCAGCAGTTCACAAGGCCATCATCAAACACACAGACACACACACACACACGGAACAGCTGCTGGAGACCTCTAAATCAACCACTGTCTTAATAGCATGAATAATCAAGCATGGTGTGACGTCAACACACACACACACACACTCGGTGAGAGAGAGAGAGAGACAGAGAGATAGAGCTTTTTTTGAGGGAGGTTTTACTGTAAGTGTAAGAAAACAAAACCTTCTCTTTCTCTTCCTTCCTTCCTTCCTTGCTTCCTCTCTCCTTTGTCTCCGCCTTAGCTATAACATATAAAGATATAAATTAAGAACTATAAACTGAAAACTGTCTTTATTTAGTCCCACTGTTGTATTGTACACATTTATGTATGTGTGTGATAGTTTTTAACGTCTATCTTTGTTCACTTATGTTTGTTTTGCTTAACTAACAAAAAAGAAGAGAATTGAGTGGTGAAAGAAATACTCAAATTGTTAATATTACCTATTGTAAGTTAAATGAACAATGTGTGTATATAGGAAAATACTTGTGGAATACTACAGCTACTATTACTTTAACTATATTCTACTTCATTACAATACATTCAAATTTCACTTAAAACTAACAGTAATATAATTATATTGTAGCAGCCCAACAGTAGTCCGACAGTACTTAGATGTGTGGCTTTAAAAAAAAAAGAATTAATTAATTTAGATCATTTATTCATTTTTGCTGCTTCTTTCTTGTTTATTAGGCCGTCAATCTCCAAAACAACCAGAAACTAAATAGGTAGATGTAGCAAAAAGTACATTATTTGCTCCTGAGTAAGTACACATACACACACACACACACACTGCAGTACTGTAAATGTGCTAATTCAGCTGTCGAGTCACTCCGTGGTAAGAATGTGGGTGGAATGCGAGCGCCCAGAAAGCTCAGCGCTCACAGTTGAACACATAGAGTGACGTAGGAAGAAGAAGACAGATGATGACATCTGATGCTCACACTCAGCGTCCAGCTGTTCAAGAACTGCAGCTCCAGACGAGCTATGCAGCCATCGCGGCTTGTAATGTTTTCACTCCTCGCCACATGGATCTGGTAGCTATTTCCTGTTTGACAGGACTCACACATGGAACAATAAAAGAACAGGATTTGAAGAGGACGAGAGGTCGCAGCCGTCTCTTTAAATGAGCCGGACCGGAACAAAAATATACCAGCGGCTAAACACAAAACAATCACGAAAAAAAAGAAAAAGACTAATTAAAAACAGTTGATGGTAACTACTTCAGTATGAATAATTTCACAAGTGTAATTCTAAAAAAAACCCCTCGATCTGCCACTTTATTATTATTATTTCATTATTATTATTATTTATTGGTTTCACTTCCTGTACTAGAGCTGTTTGTGTTTTTTCTTGTCTTTTCCAGCATCTTTGTGACTTTTGAATGGTGTACAGATATTCAAATTAGATTGTTTATTATCATTTATTGTTATTATC
>OMNV01022538.1:5815-48795 GCA_900303265.1 Brotula barbata | reverse complement strand
AAAAAAAAAAAAAAAAAAAAAAAAACAGGATTGTCTGGATATCCGGTGGCTCTTTCAGGCTCACAATGAACTGCCTGGCACAGCTGCAGAGGCCCTGAAGCACAGAGAGGGATTTGGACTTTTTTTTTTTTTTTGAGCTGCAGTTTATGATTGTCACCAACGTGTTTGATTGATTGGAGGAAAAGTGGTGATGTAGCAAAGCTCTCGTGCCTGCCATTCACCAGCTTCGCCCTGCAAGTTACAGAGCGTGAGATGCACGACTACAGCGGGTGTTTATTGGAGTCCATACCTCCTCTAAGGCCCAACAGTCTGACACCCATGGCTCCTTAGTGATGTAATCCTATAATCAAAAACCAAATGTGTATCATTAATATTTTATGAGCTGAGAAAAAAACAGTTCTTCTTTTATGGTGGGCAGTCGCCTTCATTGATCCCGAGGAGAATAAAAAAGAAGATATTTTCCATGACTCAGAATGCGTACGCATAGCCTGAAGAGGATGTTAGATCATTTGCAATCTCACCGCATACTTAGCTCGCTGTGACATAATCTTCCTGTGGTTTGAGATCCATTATAGTTGAACGTATGTAGAAATAGTTTGCACCTTGCTGTAATGATCTTGGCTACATCATGGTGGTATGTCGTATTGTTTTTGATAAAAATAGCGAAAAAAAGTCACAAAACGTCCCGTCCCAAAAGTTTCCTGACTCCTTCTCCTTTGTTCAACCCTCTTAGATCATCAAATCGAGGGCCATTCCACTTCACGCTATTAACATTTCGCACTCTGTTTGTGCACGCCGCAGTCGCATCGTCGTGTGACTTTTCATCAGCAGCTCATTTGCAGCTCGGCATGTTTGTGGAAGTGCGCTGGCTGGGCCGACTTCCATTTAAAGAAAAGAAGCTCGGTTTTGTCTCTCGTAGTTTGAAGATGCTCACGTTGAAGTGTGTAAGTATGTGTTGATATATTATAGATAGAATCTGTTCAGTATTATCAACATTAAAGAGAGAACTCAATAACCCCTGTCAAGCTACACACACAAATCCGATCCATTTTAGCATTTTTTTTTATTGATTATTTTGACATATTTATCGATTAGTTGATGCTTCCATCCTAAAGGAATTCCCAATGATGTATAAAAAAAACAAAACACAGCCAGCCAGTCAAAAAGAAATGTTAATACAACTTTAAAACTAGAACTACATCAGTGACAAACTGCAAATTAATTCCATGTTAGTAATAAATGGAATACAGACTATAGAGTAGACTCATATATCATCTGCACACTTTGAAATGGGAATAAAATCTAATATTTAACAATCAGTAATGATGGTCTGGCAAGATATCAGCGAATCTAAAGTTCTCATCTCTTACTAATCAAAGACCTTTTGTCCATCTCTCCCATCCTCCTGAACAATAAACACACAGATTCACCATTTTATCCCCTTTTCTCTGCATACAGTATATGCGGTTTGTTTTTCACTATTTAAAAGCCTTTTCACCGGCAGTGGAATCACCATAAATCAATATTCTACACCATAATGTTCTCTTCATACCGCTCTTTCAAGTTCTTTTGGTTTTTTTTCATGAACAATAACCAGCACTTAATACCCATTTTCATTTACGGGAAGAGAATAGTCGCAAAATAATACAAAAACACGAGCGCCCAAACCTGGACAGTGTTTGATTAGGAGCACAGATAATAACCTCAAGTCTCCCAGTTGTAAAATATGACCAAATTTCACTCAATTTGTTTAATACATGCGTATAAAGTCACTTTTATCATAATCAAGAGCACAGCCGAGGGATTGTGGAGGCCAGTATAATCTGATATACAGTCGTTTGTGGCTGAGACAGATCAATATGTTCTAATTCCAGTTGGCCTGAAGAGATAAAGGGGAGTATTTCTGGCTACGTTCAAATGGGAGCTGCAGTGTGAAGACATGTCTCAGAGGACGTCTCCGGCCCAGCCTTTTAAAGATCTTTCCATAATTTGGAGATGGGAATTCTTGTTTTTTCGTTGGATGAATCAGTGCCTTGCTGCTCATTTCAACATTATTTTTATTAATGAGTGTCTACCTCTCCAAATTAGAAGATGTGGTTAAAGAAGACAATTTAAAAATTCACATGAATTATTCAAGCTACAGTAATATGGTATATTTATACTCTATACTATACAGAGATTTTCACAGGTTGGCCTGTGGACAGACTTGGTGTTTGATTGCTGGTAAGTGAGACTGACCACAATTGTGGGTTACACATGAATATTAGTGCCTTCCTGATAAAGCTTATTGTAGAAATGGAAGCAAATACAAAGTGAAAGTACATCAAAAACAGCTTGAATTAGGCAAAAGTAAGGGTCAAGCGTACAAGGCCTGGAAAACATTTGAGCGCTGCAGCTTCATTTTGCATACTGACATGTCCACAATAAGAAAATATCATCTCTCACAGCCTCTGTTTGGTCTGTGAGTCAAACCTGCTGCTTCGAAATGAAACATACTCCACCAAGTACTTCGCAACTGGATAAAATGAGTCAAGCAATTTCGATGGCAACTCAGGAAAGCGTTACAGAGCGAAGACTCGCTTTGTGTTTGTGTTTTCAAAAAAAAAATTTAAAAATTACCACACCTGCATGATCCGAGAATGAGTGCAGAAACGTTGAAAACTATTCACACGGCGTCGTAAGAAACATAGAAGCCGGTCCGACTGCCACGCTTTGTAATCCTGTGCAATTAAAGTCAATGATTCAGCTTTGTTTTTTATCTAAAAGGCTCCTGCTCATTGGGGTTGTACGATCCCACCACCTGTGAAATGTCAGTTATATGAACAATCTAATGATCTCGGCTATAAATAGGACGTAAAATGAAAATGATGGCACTAATTAAATCCACTAAGTACACACAGGCATCTCCTTCTTGAGACTAGAAGGCCAATATGACAGCAAAAGTTCCTCTCAGGCAACAACGTGTGATATATGAGCTTCCACAGAGGCTTTATTTTCAATACGCTGTGACAGAGCAAAAAAAAAAAAAAAAGAAAAAAGAAAAAAAGAACAGGTCATCATCGCCGGCAGAAACCCGAATGGAGATTCAATAGAACCGTCGAAATGTGTGCCAAAATGCTGCTGCTCAGGCACAAGCAGGAATTGTGTGAGCTGGGGACTGTTTATAACGTAACACGGGTACATTACACCGCCAGGAACTCTCACTGAAGTTAATTGTTTAGGTGTCATCAACACATAATGTCATCACGTATACAGAAAGACGCGTACAATACAAGGCAATGTAACCTAATGAAACTCTCCCGTCATGTGGGAGCGTGTAGACTGTCGCGACCTTGGATTGTTCCAATGCTGCACTCGCAGATGTTGCTTAGCCATCCAGAGCTTCAGTGCATCCTGGGAGCATTTCTGCGCGGTTCTGATGCACTTTCCCGCTGCACAATCACAATCCCATCACATCAGACTTGTTAACGACAGATACAAAGGACTCGGAGAGTTGACCCAGATTGCGAGTACGTGCAAAGCTTTGTGTCCCAAAATAGATCTAATCGTTGAGCGGTGTGAATTTGGTTGAAAAGTCCTTTACGTGTACACTTTAGACGTATTGCTTCAGCAGCATTTTCGTTTGACTGTTTCTTACCAACAGACAAGATCTGAAATACAGATCGTGAATCTCCATTGAAACGACAGTTATTTGTGATCTAGATGTCTATAAAATCTCCCTACTGACCTGGTTTACCCCTGCCAAATTTGCTTGCGCGGCAGTTTTGTACATTTGGTATTGAACAAGTTTGTGTTCGGTTCAGAAGTTATTCCATGTAATATTTACTACTGGAAAGATGCTGCACTGTATCTTGGAGGAAAATCTTGCATGAGACGCTACGATCTGATCTGTCCAATGTATACATGTATACATAATGGCATACATCTACATTTTCTCTGTTTTTGTGTAAACAGAGTGTAAATTAGTATTTGACTTCTATATTGTTGCTGTAGCTACATTATCGTTACTTTTTACACACTATCGGCAATAATGCTGGTAATATTATTCGATATTATTTAAATGATAATATTAAAAGCACAATAGTAGAATAATTACAAGACATAATAATAATAATAATAATAATAATAACTTTTGTGGTGTTGTTAAGTGGTAAACACACAAACTGTTCATCTTTTATCTCGAGCTAAATTCTTCCCAAATTTGTTTATGGATGTTTTGTTGACTCTACTTGCATTTATTGTGGTGAAAGATTGGAAGAATGGAAACACGTGAAACACTCCACGTATACAATTTGAATCTGTATAAGCGCATCAAGTGCATCTAAACGAAGCGCGTCCCTATTGTGGAACCAAGGTTGTTCCTGCGTTTTACTCTGAAATAGTGATTAAAACAGACACATCAAATGGCTAAAACCGTTTTTATCATGCTTAGGTCAGCTTCCCGAAGTAACAGTCTCTGATTTATGTGAAAATGGAGCGCAGATCCCATCATAAATAATCAGATTTTTCCATAAATCATTCCCCTGTGCCCCCACTGTGATCTTCCTTGTGTGGAAGCGGTAACTGTGATTCTGTGTCTCATGTATTTAGTGTATTATTTGTTACAAATGAAACTTGAATTGTTCAATAAGGAGTCAAATATCTTCAGAAGAAAAATGAGTCACACCATGAAATTTGACTGTTGCTGAAAACGGCTGAACTACACATACAATTTTCTTTTAATGGCGTGTTTTCGCTCCGATTTGTATTGTAGCTAAATTGCCTGCCGCAATATTGAACGCCTCCCTCTCGTCATCCCACATTATTTGCTGCTGCGGAGATGCTGTTTTGGGTTTATTTGCTGTAATAAGTGGAGAGGAATACGACGACGTACAGCTAAGAATTGTTAGCATGACGCCGAAAGTTGGTTCCAATAAGAATCCTAAGAACGCAATCATGACTCAAAACCGCTGGGATTTTTATTAACGAGCCCTCTTTTAATGAATGACATCACTGCCGCTGTAAGCATACGTTTTATGCGGGCAAAATAACATTTCCAGCATGAGAGCAGAGTTTAAAAAAAAAATCCATTTTATAGGCGAACGACTATTAAGGCTCCCATCCACAGTCAATTTATTGTGCCCCCATCAGCGCCCCAGCTCTCTCTACACCATTTGAGTTTAGACATCACCGGGTTGCAGCTTTCACAGAAGCGAAGAGAAGACACGAAGCGTGCGTGCGCGTGTGAGCCGAGGAGTCTTGGAAAAAGACCAAACGGAATCGTGTGTGCGCCAGCGTAGTGTTTGCGGCGCGAGGGCCTCACAAAAGCTGCTCCCGCCCGGACAAATTTCTTTTTCTAATGTAATTCAAAATTACATCGTATAATACAGACCTGAACGTGTAGCTTTCACCGGGTGATACGCGGGAAAATAAATGAAGAGGATTTTCACCACTTACAACAGTCTCTCCTGCTGTGAAAACTAATATAAAAATCTAACATTTATAACTTGAGGAGGGTGCAAAGACTGCTGAGTTCCAATTTCACCAGAGGGCTTTCCCTCCATCCTCTCACTGATAAGGAATAATTACTTCATAATATATGACAGGCCATGCTATATTGATGTAACGGTAAATTGTGTAGGACCGTATACAATATATAACATTCGAGCTCATTCATGTGTTCTGGCTCATCCGAAACGTGCCATCATTATCATATTAGGAGATTTTTTAGCCTTATGACGTTCATTCAGAATCGTGGTGCGTGGGCCAGCAGTGATAGTTGAAGGTTTTCCTGAATATATTTTGAAATAATACACAGCGAGAAAAGTGCAGCCTCCATCCCTCAACACAGTGTGAATACATTTACAGCATCACACTGATATAGGCTGATGAATAATGCTCATGAATAACACTGCTGGCATCTTTATGTGATTAATTCATGAATTCTGATTGTTTAGGCACCTACTTTAAGCTCATTACTTGCAAGAATACTCGTGTTACCGTTCATTTTGCTCATAATGCCTCGCACAGAAGATGGATGCAAGACAATAGCCAAAACTATTTTGAGGATTTTATATATTTATTTCGTTGAAAATCTGTTAATCATCTAATTAAGTCCTATTGTTAGTCAGAACTAAACAAGGGACCTGTAACTCTGATGTTAATACAATTCAATTCAATTACGTTTCATGCCGGTTTTTTTTATTTGTCATAATTTCCTATTTCTATTTCGATTGAAAACACCGTGTGGCATAGCATTTCCTCCGAAGGTGTAAAAGTTAAGTGTGTAGGAAATGGAGGGATGGATGCAACGCAGCAATGTGAAATAGAACTCAGTGTTGCTGTACCATGAGGCGAAATCTGAGAGAAGTTGGAGTGAGTGGAGGAGAACACACGTGTTGCTGTTTCTCTTTGAATATCCTCCCACAGAGGTCCTCTCCTTCTCTTCTTCTCACACTGCTCCTGTACTCTGGTTGGCTGAAATCCAAAAGAGTGTGTTTACAAGTACATACGGCAGGATGCTGGTTGTATGTTTCTCGGTTTGGGGTCACTGGCTTCGCAAATTAAGGTTTCCTTCTGCTTATAGCAGTATGAGTGCACAGAGTCTTGCAAAATCCTCTCACACACTCTGTCATGTTTCCTGTTTACACACTTCAATGCACTGGAAAGTTTTAACACTGTGAATAGACAGCAGACTCTATATCTTTATGTATTGTCATTTGGGTTACACACACACACACACACACTGTATAGATCCAGTTGATAAAGTGAGGAAAATGTCACTTCCATCAGCTGACACTGGGGAAAACAAACCGCATTTCTAATCAAAATATCTGGCGCATAGTGAACTCCTCAGCTAATGAATAGAAAAATCAAGAACTCGAGTTGCACGCAACACCTAATAGAGATACCAAACCGGGTCAGAGGTCATGTTGGTCGCAGGCAATACGCTGTGAGCCGTAGAACGGATATCAGTGGGATCCTGCTTCAAAACACGTTTACATGTACAGTCAGCAGCAGCCTGTGCTCCCAAACTCACAGTGGGGCTTTAATTTACACAAAGAATGGCCCCATCTGCTGAGGTTGTCAATCTACAAGAACCGCCGTCCATCGAGCAGCTTATTTAGAATCTCCTGCAGCGTAAATCGGACCTCTGTTCCCAGTTTGCTCGCATTGAGCCTTCTAGCCGCTTCCCCGAGCTGATGTAAACGGATCCTTCTTGTCCTGTCCTCCCCAGCTGTGACCAGTGAGCTCATTAGATGATGAACAAAATACTCCATGGAAAGCTGTCAATCTATGCTCACAATCCAGAAAATGATCATCCAGTTTATCTATGCAACGGACATGGCTGTCAACCGTGATGTCTGTCTTCTCTCTCTCAGAGTGCTCGTGTTTCCTCACCTTCTCTTGTTATTACAGTCAGCAAACTGAGGGAACACACCAACCCTCACCGCTACAGCTCCAACAGCCCACAACTGCAAAGAAAACAACCTTTTCACACTCTTGTGATAAAAAAAAATAGTTTTTTTGGACAATGTGTAGGTAGGACCATGAGTTATTCTGTCATACATTAGGGGTTGTTTATAATCCAAAATGTCCTGACCTTTGGTTTTCAACTCCCAAACAAGTCACGATTCGCTCTACAGAGATATTAATTTCTCAGTATTGTTGGTACAGTTGACTCTTATTACAAACTGAACTTTCCAGATAAACACTAGAATCACATGGCAATAAGATATTAATAAAGATAAAGAAGATCAAAAGGAAAGTCACGATTGTCCCCAAACTCATCACTAAAATGTTTGTTTTCCAACCAAGAGAACATCTTTTCAAGCCGTCTGTCCTCTGCAGCGATGACCGGGAGGACACCTGCTAACACGCACGTTGAAATCCTGTCCACACGGCCATTTCTATAACTGGTAATTTGTTGCGAATACAACTGTGAAGGGCAGAATTTTGGGCATCCTCCAGTAGAGGTGATAAATTTAACTCACTTTAAATGATCTACTGTCGTTTGGTGAGTTGGGATTATGAGTGTGAATAAACACTTCTGACTGAGCGGTAAGATGCCGATTGGCTCACAATGGCACCCTATAAGCCTATAAATTATATGAGGGAAACATCATCTGAATTATGGTTTTCATTGGTGTGTGGGTGTTTATGGCAGATTCCTTAAACCTGCACCTTTCATTCATTCTGTCTTTGTTTTGAACAAGGCCTCTGTGATCACAGTGTTGTCTATTTGTCATGGTAATAATACCGTAATAGACGCTAACTCTCTCTATAATATTTACCTGTAAATTGCTGTTTATCGTCATATAGTTACCAGTTATTACTGCTCACCTCGTCGTCATCGCACACTGTACGCCTCGGTTATATCTACAAAGTTTGGAATTCGGCTCGGTTTTACAATAGATGTTTCTATAGTAACAATTCAGCTAGAAAAAGAAAATATAGAAGAAGAATTCTTCAACTGATGGATGTGTCATGCTAACACAGCCACAACGACACACAAATCAGATTATTTTCACCGACAGATAGGATGCTCCTTTTCTCTGCGGAATATGAAACATTGTTTAGTTTTAAAGCGTAAAGAAATAATTAAACGGCCGGAAGTTTTGAAACAGTATGACTGCGATATGATGAAGGCCATTTGAGTTCTATAAATACCACAAACACACGTGTCTACCATGATGGAATGAGCATAATTTCATTCTTCTTGTATTAATTGGAGTTACAGTAGATGGTTCTTGAATAAGCCTGACTATGTTTTACTAAATATAAATTAATTAGCATTTGTCTAAAAGATTCCACGGCACTGGGAGACAATTTACATGTTCTTTTTCTTGTTTTTGTAGTGTTTTGTAGTTTTAATTAATTCTCTGTTGGCTTAAAAACTGTATTTTTTTCTTAATTTTCTTTTCAGATGGCAACAGTCCCACTGAGTGTAGGTTGGCCAGTTTGTACATTTTATTGAAGACCTGAATAGTACAAATCTTTTTTATACGTCTAGTGTTATTCTGGAATGAAAATATCCCACAGTGAATGAGGGCTGAAAATGGAAATCGTGGCTCTCTCCTATCCTTGGTATGTTTGTGAAACCTACACGTGACCTCCACATCTGTGGGCCTGAAGTCACCTGTGGCTCGGCTGTTTGCCTGAGCTCGGTGTACGTAAACACACCTGGCTCCGCAGCCCTCTTAATTCTGATTACAACCCTCGATGATTTCCGAGGGATTTGTTTGCAACAGCTGCTGATATTGTTCAAACAGGCAGAAAAAGAAGTCAGCGGTCTCTTTCCTTTCCTTTCCTTTCCTTTCCTTTTCTTTCCTCATGCTTCTGAATAGCCAACAATGTCCTCCGTCTCCCATTGTTGTCACGTTTGTGTTGACCGGTTTAGATAGCCTTCGTCTCTTTTTATTTCGTGCACTCATTCTCTTTTGTCTCTCGCAAAGCTTGCAGAAGGATGCCATCGATCTTCATGAGGTTTTGATACACATCGTTTCACCTCCTGCAGTACCTGCATTATCAGGAGATTGGACGAGGACGGATGACTGATCAGACTATAGGTTCTCTCGCATTTCAGTGACACCCCCCCTCCTCCCTCCTTCCTCTTTCTCATTCTGCTCCATTCTCTTTCCTCTTGTCCTCTTACCTCCTATAAAGTAATTGAAATTTGAGCACTACTATGTTAACACTACCAAATGTGCCTTCATTTTTATTTTTAAAAACAACACATTTCTACTTAGCTGTGTCACACGGTAATCACACAGAGGAGCTGCCTCTGTGGGTTTTTACATCCTGTCCCAATTTAAAACGTCCACAAAAGAGTCTGCGGCGAAATTAAATTCAGCGCATCATAAAAAAATTGATGGATGGAAGCATATATATATAAACAAGAGTGTATATATATATATATATATATGCACAACAAACAGACCGACCAAATAACCAAATTTATTCAACCTTCACAAAGGGAAATAGCAAAGCCCTTGAACAGGGACTCAAAAGTGCCACGGCTTCTATATCATATTTCATGTGGAAACAGGTCAGCTTGAAAAAGAAATTCATGAGGATGATTGATTTCCTGAAATGACTAATTTCCTTTTTGCAGCTGCTATCAGTGATTTGATATTACATTGGAGGGAATTGGGTACTTGAAGAGAATCAGATGCAGGAAAAGGTCACATGGCAGGTTAGCTTGTCACAAATCCTAAGCAGAACGTAACCTTGGCTGAATATATATCGATGTATCTATATATGTGCACGTGTGTGTGTGTGTGTATGTATAGACAGAATAACAACAGAATGATACGGAAAGCTGAATCGCATAAGCACAACAGCACTCATACCACAATGATACAAATTTCTACGAATACTGTCAGTTTTATAATGGCCTTTCTGATGAAATTAGGAACTAATGCAACAGCAGAAACGACAAATGTTAGATGAACAAAAGAAGGGACTCAAAAGATCCACACACAATAAGAAAAGGAGGCACGAGCGCACAGTGATTTGAGAGGGAGACGTTGAAACATTTAGTTTGGATGCTTCATAGTTTTTCCGATGAAAAGGAGTGGCTTCAGTGACAAGCAGAAAATGCTCTTGTGCTCTTAATGTAAGTTATTTTTAATATTAGATTTGAAGATTTGTGTGGGGAAAAGATTAAAGTATATATAAGATTTAGCCTCTAGAGATTACTGTTACTTATTTTGTCAGAAGCAGCACATTTTTCACCAAATTCAGACCAAATGGTATATATTAATGTGTGAGATACAAAATCATACGTACTGTATATTAATTAACCGTCTTCAAAATGAGTCATTATAGCCGCATCGATGAAAAAACACTACAGCCAAATTTATGTGACATTATGTGACAGATACTGTAGATAGATAGATAGATAGATAGATAGATAGATAGATAGATAGATAGATAGATAGACAGACTAGCTTCTTCCTTCTGTCCACATGCAGCTCAGATGATGTAAAAGGGAGTGTGTTTGTCTACGCGTGTTTGTTTCCATTTCCAGTCTGCTTCATGCATGTTGATGCAGGCGCCAGCTTCCCCGTAACCCTAATTAAGAATAACTCAGTATAGAAAATGATTAAAAGCGTGTAGCTTAAATTTAATTTTGGTTTAATTTACTTCACTGGTGCCTTGTTTGTAATTTGTTTTCAACACAGTAATGCTAAAGCAGCAATATTTCAAACATGTATGCTCCATGCATCAGCTAGCATACTAAATGTATATGAATTTATTTTGCATCAATTACTTACTGGATGTGCCTGGAATGGTAAATGAATTGTTCCTTTAAAGTGAATAAAGCACTAAAAATGGTGGCCAGCTTTTACTGCAATGAATCTGAGGAATAATATCTCAAAACAACAATCACAACAGACAAAACAAATCCAAACTTACTGGTATTTTCAATAAAATATTGAATGAATACAATCAGCACCCAGTTGGGGATTTATTCCATGATAATAACCTGCTGACAAGATGTTATGTTGCTGAAAAGGTATATACAGTACATTTTAATGAAATTCATTACTAAATACAAGGTACTGGCTAAGTACTACTAGCTAGCCAGTAGAAAAGTAGCCAGCTACCAGTAGGTTGATAGGAGACAGCCTATTTCAAGTTAAAATGCACAATTATGTGCAACATAGTGAACAGGACGATTTCCTTGATTAATAAATCTTAATATCTTGTTGCTTTTCATTTTAGAAACAAAAAGGCAATGCTAATTTGTGGCGGCATTGCTAGCTATCTAAGAATGCTTTGCAACAGTAATGATAGATGTAGTTCAGAGGGTTTGCTGCTGTTTACACATGGGTGTATCTGGTAGCCCAGATATAAAACAGGTGGTTTCATTGTGTTAGTAGGTCGCTGGACGTTTTTTGTGATACCTGAGACTCACCGTACATATTTATGACATTGTTTGAGAGGTTTTGAGAGATGTGTAGGTTAGGAATTTTACCTCAAAGTAAGAAGGTGATGGGTTTGAGTCCCGGCCTGTTCGTGGTCCTTTGCATGTTCTCCCTGTGTCTGCGTGGGTTTCCTCCAGGTGCTCCCACAATCTGGGCTCCAGACTGCGGACTGCATCTGCCCGCTGCTCCTCATAGTTAGGACGAGTTAAAGCCAGAGGATGAACGTTCCAACTGGGATTCTTTTACAGCTGTCATTCCTGAATGAATCACAGATGAGAAACGATTACTACTTCTAAAATCTACTTTGCTTCATCTGCCTCGGTAACGCATTTCTTTACAATTTATATAAGGTTTGAACATTATTGGCGCCTAGGCGTAAAATTAAAAAAAATAGCCTTCACATTAATTTAAAACTATTCATAAACTAGACTGGAAATGAAAATCACCACCTAGTCTCTGAATTAGATTCATCCTCCACCCATCAACTCCACTATCCTCCTCCTCCACTACTGTGGATTGCCTGAAGATATTTTAATATTACATGTCATCCTTTTGGTTTTAATAATTAAAGACTGAACCGTGGATGTTGATCAGATGCTTTCATTTGGCTTTGGAGGGAAAACAGCTGTGTGTGAATGCACCATTTTTAATGACTATAAATGTGTTCCTTGTTGCAGACTTGAGTTGCCAAAATTTACTCAAGTATGCAGTTGTGCGTTGTCCCTTTTTCAGAGAAAAACAATCGATTCCCTCGATAGACAGCTCTTCCACCTATAAATTCAAACTTCACTCCTCGCAATAATGGTTGGAATGGGAGCCGTATGGTAATTCAGTCAGTAATGCGTGTTTTTTTTTTTGTCCAAAACTACCGCAAGTCCATCGTATAACTGTCTCGTGCTGAAATTAGTGTTTAGTCATCTCAGATTTCCTGCAGAGTCGAAACGATGCAGCTGGACCGAGCTCATAAGTTGGACTAAGGCAAGAATGTAATGGAAAAGCCTGTTTGGACTGGAACATTTAAACGGCACACCGTAGGGCAGTCTTACTCAGGAACAGTGGATGCATACTAATACAATATTTTTTTTTTTTAATCCAACAAGAATATTAGGAAAATATGGTTTTCACAGGCTGTTACCTGACTTTAATTTCAGACAGTTAATTAAGTCAGCAGGGTCTTGTAAATCTGTGCAAGCACCATAGGAAGAAACTGTTAAATTAAAAGTATGCTAAATTAAGGATAAGGTCAGAAATTGGAATCCAAAGTGTAGCGAACTGATAAAGGGCTTGTGGAGGAAAGCGAACAAGGAGAGGTGGAGAAGCCAAGCCTTTGCAGGTGGCCCATCACCACCCAAACGTGCTGGTAATAGCTGCCATTCATTATCGAATGTGCTGCTGCCTGGTGCGGGACAGAGCACCCCATCCATCCCTGTCAGCTAGTGGCACGTCAATGACAAATCCTTAATTACATCATTAATTAATAGAACAATTTTTTCCAGCGTGCTCTCTGCGCCTGATGTTCGCTAAGCCTCCTCGTGAACGATTTCTCACGCAACAATACCACTTAGCTGACAGATGTACACAGAGAAAAAAAAAAACAAGTCAACGCAACGGCATCGCGAGGAAGGAAGACGCCAAAGAGTAATTGGGGAGTTTTATTTATTGATATGATAAACAAGGAAAGTTGTTGATACCGTCGGAGAAACTAAGTCACGTCCCTGTTTTTCGCACATGCAACACAAACTTCAAACTGTACTGGAGGACAACGTGTTGCTAAAAAGAGCGACGTGAGTGAGCTGCATAGCCTTGAGCAGAAGGAACAACCTTAACTGACATCAGCGAAGAAGACCGTGAGATATAAATGACCAAAGTGGAGCCACAGAAGACACTCTGGAGGGAAGAATAACAGTGGCAAAGGTGAATAAAACAAAGAGATGTGCGAGATACTGTGAAGGAGAAATCAAAGGCCATTACAGCAGCTCTTCATAATCACCATTTCTGCCCAACAACTGATAAGGTTCATCATCATTTCAGATAAAAGCTACAAAGTAGTCATCCTCTGCTCTCGTTGAAACCACATTTCTGCTGCGTCCATCCATCCACGACGGCTGTGCAGCGTAGGAGCACCTATGGTGAAGTAATTCCATGTGCGAGATTAATAACTGGGCACCGTTATAATTATTACCGTTGCAAAGACATTTTAAGGAAACGGCATTAGGTTTTTCATTTTTCGCGCAACATCCAAACAATTTGACGACAATACGGTCTATCGTGACCAAACTATGAAAAAAACCTGACTGAACTGATAATAACAAATTATTTCTGACAGCCCAAATTGCAAACCACAACACCCAACAGATATAATTGTCAGAACAGTGATAATGACATGATCATACAACCCATTCTGATTCCGCAGCACTTAGCCCGTCTGACACTTTCAATTTAAAATTGATAGAAACAGAAAATGCTGTTTATGGCTAATCCCATCAGGACAGTTGACCATTAGTACAGTTATGATTTAAATCAGCCCTGCCATAGAAGCAGAGAGGAGAGGAAAACAACAAAATGAAAAGGCTGGAATGAATTGAAAGTGGAGGAGAGTGCAGAGAGGCTGTGAGCAAAGCTCTGACCGGTGTCAAGGCCTCATCTGTCACGGACACACGGGCCAAAAAGCTGAAGAAAGCAAACAAGCACACAGAGGATCCAATGAGGCTGTGACTCGGAGGAAAGAACCAGAGTTGGACCGATATCCAGTCAAATCAAGGCAAAATGGCAGTGTGGGGTGGACGCTGGTGGAAAACGCAGGAAATGAAAGGCTGAGCAGGTAGCACGAAATGCTACTTTAAAGATAATGAACTACTCGACAGCCAAGGGCATTGTTGAAAAAATACTTTTGTGATAGAATACACCCAGGCTGTTTATGTTTACGTACAAATACCAGACAAATATTTCTAAAAACGTTGACACGCATGCCAAGTATGAGGAAGGGAATAAAGAGAAACATGGCCTTCGACTGACATATGACGGTCATACACACTGTAGTTAATGATAATATATCTCCAGTATAAACTTGTATGAAGATAAATTGAAAAATCTCTTGAATTCCTTAAAAAAAATAAATTGCTTTTAAGAAAATGTACCATTTACGAGCCCATAACAGACAAACATGGTTTATTTAGATTGAGATTTTTGCCGGTTGGTCATGCTGGGACGTGACTCGAAATCTGCTGACTCGATACACGACTTGTCACCATCTTCCCCAAACTAAATATTAAACTTGCTATTACACAAATATCACATTCAAATGTGTATTTTCATCAAAAATTCATTAAATACAAACAATAAAAGCATCAACAACAACAACTTATTCCTTTCCAACTGAAGTGGTACCGCTCTATAAGCACACAAAGGAATGTTGGCCATCACGCATTCTTCGTATTAGTTCACCGACATGTTACTGTGGCAACCGCTCCAACAACAGGTGGTTTTCTTCCTCGAAGAACAGACACATCCAGGATTATGTCTCATCAACAATTTTATCCTAACTAACTCATTAATCAACATATGAAGGATGCCCCCCGTGGGAATGTCACTGTCCATAAAAGACCCCGGTCCAAGGTCACCGTTTCACCACATAGATAATCATATCCATCTCTCTGTTTACAGCGCTAATGCTACAATCAGATTTTTCTATGGATGGTTCTCTGCACATTTGATTAATTTCTAGTATTCAAAAGAAATGTGATGTTTTTTTTCAAATAGAACAACTGAAACTAATTAACTCTATCTACATAGTAATCTTATAGCAATCTATAATAACCGTACAATGTGCTGCTGCTCGTTTACCACCCATGTTTACCATTTCATACCAAAGCTAAGCTGCGTCAGGTACAAGTCAAACCCAGGAGCAGAGCAGCGTTTGTGAATCTAAGTCAAATAAAGCACACTGACCCATGCGCGCGGATGCTAAACACAGGTCTTGGAACTTTGTTTTAGTCTGAAAGGATTATGAGTCTAGCTATGAAGCTTTGCTTGTATACAGAGAGAGAGAAAAAAAAAACTAGAGTGCCAGAGCGAAAGGAAAAAGCAGAAAACAGAAGACAAAGCATGTGTGTATTTATGTGCATGTGCTGAAATGGTTCTATCTAAATGATAAGACATTAATTATACCTACAGGCAATTGTACTGTGTGATCCTCATGGCTGATAATGGGTTATTTGTGTCATGTTTATGTATATCATCACAGTGGAAAGATAAGTCCCATCATTATCATAAAACATTACATGGTCTGTGTTGGACTGGCTCCAGTGGGAGCTGTTTAAGATACATTTCTCCTGTGTGCTACAAGTGATTGTAGTGCTCCAGCTCCACTGCAGCTCGGACACGGATAAACGTTATTGATAACGGATGGATGGATGGATGGATGGATGGATGGATGGATGGAAGTAACAGATGTTCGCAAGGTATTGAAACAGAATATAACCGAGAGTGTCACAAGCTTGAAAATGAGCCCGGCCTTCTTCATTTAGAGAGCCAGCTTTATTATTATGTGATATGCATCATTATGACCATGAGCGCACAGGATAATCACACCTCATTAGTTATGTTTGATATTAATGGGGGTAATACAAATAAATTCCCCATGTGTTTCAGGCGGCTAAGTAAGGCGGCGCATAGGCCCAGTCCCTTATCTCCCTGCTAATGCAGTCTGGGTAAATGATGGGGCTTTGTGCTGCCAGGACATCAGAGAGAGAATACACAAACATGGCTTATTGATCCTCTGAGTGGTACAGACACAAGAGCCTGCATATGACCGTGCGATGGCTGAAACCAGTGCCAGTGGAGCCCGCATGTATGTTCAGTCTTTGACAGAAATTATGCTTCAGATACTACAGAAATGTTTTATTGACAATGCCTGTATACGGTTTGCCCGCGTGATACACACACGGAGTACGTAGACATTCAGAGACGTGAATAAGGAGAAGAAGAGGAGGAGGAGAAGAGGAAAAGAAGGCCCTGCTTTTACATCTCCACATTCAGTAATAGAATATGACAGACTGTGTGTGATGCAGAAATCTGTCAGATCTCCCGGCTCGCCCTCACTCTGTGTGTCCTGCTTGAAATTTCTGTTTGATTCTTCACTTGGGAGAAGAGGCAGTCGTTAATACACTGCAATATCTTCCATGTCCTTTGGTGCTGAGGGAATCCTTTACCGCAGCCCTCCTCCGAAGTTATGTAAATCAAAATGTGCATCAAAAGCCATTTGCCACATTAAGCACAGCCTGCAAATATGTGTACATGCAAGCAACCTTGACAAGACGAAGACTCCCTGTTGTATTTTAAATTCCCTCACCTCATTTAAAAATCAACCATGCTTAAAAAATGAAGACATAATCAAGCAGCTTGCTTTGAAAATCAATGGATTCGACTTGTTTACTTATGAATAAGAGAAACGTGCTGTTTGGCTCCATCACAGATCTGCTGATATTTTCCATTGGAGATGCAGCAGAATACAATCATACATCATTTAAACGACATCACCTAAAACCACGATATCATACTAAACATTATACACTACACGTTTTGCAATATAAATCCTGAGACCATTAAATATATTCAGCCAAGTACGGAATAAGCTTCATTCTGATGAAAGTGTTTCCTCGTCAGTTCCTTGAGAGAGCTGTCTATAAAACTTTTCACTGCCTCTTGACATTGAGTTTTGCCGCTGTAACACTTGACTGCAACCCATTTGATCCTTTCAAACCAAACACTGCTGTACTCATCATTTCTCTCTGCAGTAAGTTCATGCGTCTTGATTTTACAGACAATGCCCACAAAATTCAGAAAACCTTTTTTTTTTTTTTTTTTCCCCCCCTCATAATCATCCGGTTTAATATGCCAAAATACAATCAACTTTTACGACGTTTTGAGTTTATGCGTTTTCTTTTGCATCTGCGGGGCGTTTCAGTGAGGATCGGTCCATCCTACAAACAAGTTCAATTACGAGCAGAGGGTATTTTAAAGGCATTCCAGTTAAAGGATATCTGCCAGAGAGCATTTTAAAGCACCGCTGGCTTCCTGTGGTGGAGCAGATTGGATTGAAGGTGGTTTGACCGCAAGACTTGATATACACAAAAGGGGCTAAATAGGAGAATAGATTGTTGTCACAGTTGGTAGTTTCAGAGCTTGATTGATTGCTGGCATATTGTATTGCTCATACTGAGATGATTAATCTGTCTTTGCATAGTTCAAAATCTCCATGCTCGGACGTGCTCGCCTTGCCAGCAACACCGTGCGGCATAATTGTGTGTCACTTTCCTTTTGATTCCATTATTCTTAATTTCTGTGTGGATACTCCCGTTCGCACCGACGTGCGAGCCCGCGCGCACCTGCGAGCGAGTGAATGAGCGATATTGACCTTGCATTGTTTGCTCAGTTTAACATATCTGCATGAGCTGGCAGTGGTTAATTCCACGGTGATGGCACTGCAGCAGAATTCAGACAGAAAATGAAAGCTGTCAAAAATGTACACAATTGAAATTTGTTAAATTAATGAGATGAAAAGAATATGAAAGGGCAGCAGCAGGTAGACCAGATGATGGGGTCAATGGGAGACACTATAAAACTGATTATGATTGATGATGACAGATTGGAACGTTTGTGCAAGCCGGGGAGAATTAATTAGAAAATTAGTAACCATGGTTAAATAATTTGTAGCCAACAAATAATATGCATATATTTCTTTTTTAAAAGATTTGGTTTGAGTGGAAAAATGTGTAGTTTGCAGAGTTGTTGCAGGGGCTCTCCACTGAATATTTGATGCAGATGTTTTTGATCAGTTTTCTACCATTGCTTCGCATACAAATGGAAATGCAACGTCATCCAACTGGAGAGTGTGCGCCATACGCTCCGTAATCACATGCACGGTCGTATCCGGGAAGGCATGTTTTAAGATGCAGATTGAGTGTTTGAACAGTTGACTTCCAAGTCTGTCAATTTCTTTTTCCTCACAGCATGCCGTGCAATAATCTATAGGTTAATCTATAAGCAAATTTGCGTAAATAACTCACTTCGAGATATTGCAGTAGTCAGGGTGTTACATTGGAAATCCAGGCTGCATCATTTAAATCATTTTTCTACATAATGTATACCCTTCCATTTCATACAATACACCCTGGTGTTGGTGCTAAAATGAAACAGAAATAAAATAATGTAGGTTTATATGATGTTCAAATCCCTGGACGCCCGTCATCCACAAGCCAGCCGAGAAAAACGCTGAGTGCATCGCACCGACGGAGGAGAATCAAACCTACAGACACATCACCCCGATGTTTCTCCAGTGCTGCCTAGAGTCTTGTATCATGCCAATGTTGGTTGTAAAAACAATAACAGATGTAACTGTTGATCAATCTAATTAGATAATTAGAGCCAGAGTTCTGTTGGAGCTACTTGGTAGCTTCTGTTAGCATCATTCACTGTGGGAAACGATGCTCATTCAAAACTATGGCAAGACTAAAAAGACAAATTTGAACTAATCTCACAGCGTCAGAAATGACTGAAATCAGACAAAAATGAAGATAATTTGAAGATAATGAGACTAAAACGACTGACATTTACATGGACTACATTTAAAATAAAACTAACAATTAGAGATGACTAAAATAAAATGAAATAATCTGACCAAGACTAAAACTACCATGAAATGTCCTGCTAGCGGACATAAAGATTAATCTTGGATGATCATCTTCGATCTAACTATGACAGATGGCTGGTGGACCTAAAGACAGGAATCTAAGAATAGATTAATAGGAATGAATTCCTGCTCTCTTCAGCCAAGCAACCACCGGGTCATTAACACAAACTTGGCTTAATTTCTATACAATTCCTTATTCCCAAATTGCAACACATGGTTAAGTGGTTGAGTGGGATTTTAATACCCAGAGCATGTCCTCCCTGTCTCTCACAGAATGTCATGCTCAGTGGCACGGACAGCAACAGGAGGCTCTATGCAAATATGAATTTAAATGGGTTTTACGACCCAAAAAAAAAAAAAAAAAGGAACAGGCACGTCCAGAGATGAGCTGAGCCATCAGTCATCCCTCATACACACATACAGATAGCTGTAGTTGTGTTTATTTAAAGTTGAACAAACTCTATATGCATTTGTTCTAGTATGGAATAGTGAGAGATCTGACACATCGACCTTGTCTTTGTCAGTCACGGAGACCTACATACCGCGTTTTGACAAATAGCAGCTCTGCACACCAGTAATGACTGACCTGACAGACCTCTGAACCCGAGAGCTCACTCCAACACCACCGGGCTGACACACTTTTGACCGGCCACTCGGTGTGTGAGTGAGCATGTATGCTGTTATTCATACATGACAAAAACAGAAAAATAAGTAGCATGCGGTCTGCCGGCCCGCAGAGTTTGACAGCTGACGTCCGTGGGTGCGAGTGTTCGGCAGACACACATCTTCAGAGCGAATAGATGAGTAAATCATTATTTGTGTTTCTCGCAACAAGAAAACAGCAAATGAATTACTTTGTAAGAGGAGAACGAGCGTGAATCCTTACTTAAAAGAAAACCTTGTCTGTGTACGAGGACGCCTGTCTGAGCGTCTACAGAGGCCCAGACAGCCACAGTTCTCTTTGTGTGAGTGGCCATGACTCGTTTTCATCAAGACGCTGGAGCACAAGAGGATCAGGAATTACTGCAGGTTCAAATTATTTATTTGTCATGGAAAATTGGCCAACTTCGAGAAATTTGAAATTTGTATCCATAACTTCCAATGAAAGGTGGTTCATACAGGCCTACTTCGTATGCTAACGTAGAAATATAAATAAATAAATATAGAATTTAAATTTAAATAAATGGGTACATCTTCGTGTGGTGCAAAATGCGAAGCATAACTATAATAACTATAATTTCATAATAATTACTGTCTTTACTTCAAATAGCGCACATGTGAACTGAAGCCTCTTTGTTTCTCTTCATCTCTCTTGCCGTACGTTTATTTGTCGTTATTTGTCACGTTAGTCGTTTTGTCGTGTAAAACAGGTAATCTGATCCTTGGGCCTGAGATGCAGAGCAAAGTGTTTTGTATCTCACAACTTTAGTTAGATCACACCAAAGCTCCAACAGCTGTCACACCCATGTGTGCACTGAGCGTCTGTTTTTAGAAACAAAACATCTCTCTCATCCTGGCATATGTTGGTCTGACCCATAAAATCAAGCAATGCATTTCCAGATAATTTAATAAATATATTGACACCAACATAAAGCCGTGATGCCCTCTTTGTTTCAGCTGTGACAAGCGTGCACAGCGGGCCTCTTGTTTTCTTTTGTGATATAACAAAAGACACATTTCCCTGTCAAGAGACTACAGGCTTATACAATACAAAACATCTGATGACAGAAATCACAATAAAAACTCTTATTCTACTGTCGAGAGCTTTGATCCTTCTTGATAAAGTCTTCATAGGTCCGGGCTAATGCAATATTAAATGTAGGGGGTCGAGTGGAGAGACTAGTATCTGCCACATTTATGATTCCAGAACGTGACTTGTTACGTTAACAATGTTTTTCCGATGTTATTTTTTTGCAATATGGGCGAAACGGACATCTGAAATGTTAAGCCTGCCAGGGGCGGAGCTAAAGTTGATGTTTTTTATAAGGGATCCTCCAGCTGTAGTCCAAGAACTGGCACCTCCTTTCATCTTGGTCACCATGGGAACACTACAAATCACCTACAGCCTGACAATCTAAGCGCAGACTCATTCTGCTTCTTATATAAACATCTTCGCTCATCTGTATAAGTAATTATAAAAATATGTCACAAATGACATCTTATAATCATCCAACCGAACTGGTGATCTCCACCCTGCAGATAGAAACGACACATAACGTAAAGACGAGAGATATAAAATTAGTGTACTTTCTCCAAATCTTCTGTGCTCTGATGTGATGATATTGCTTCGAAGGCAAATCTGTAAAATGCAGCGGTGTCAAATCGGGCTTGATGTGATGCTGCAAGACCTGACCATGTGCAGAGGAAAAAATAAAAATAAAAAAAAAAATCTGCAAATGCTGCACTTTTATTCTTGTTACTTACCCCTGACCTGCTCTTTCAAAATATAGTCAGCAGCATTGCAGCCCTTGTAATGATGTGTAATCACGTTGGTTTCCTGCATAATGCCTCCACTGTTGGAAGAGACTATCAAGCACCGCAAATATGCAGGGACATTTTAGGCAGATGGTGATATTATCATTCAGTTGAGAGCAAAAGGAGAGGAAGAAATACTTTCAAGGCTCGATCATTTGATGATTGAATAGAATCAATTCACGGAAGGTTGTGAATTTAGATTTGATTAAATACTGTAGGATGAATGGCAGTAATAGATGTTGCTTTTTAAGTGTGTATTCCCTCATTTGTACCATAGAGAAGACAGCGATCAAAGTTATTCATGTCAATCATTAAGCCCTCGAGATGAAGTGGAGAGCACGGCTGTTTGAAAACTCAAATCCATGTTTACTTATGCTCATTTCCCTCCAACCCTGTACACTATTCTGTTTTCAAAGCAACTAAAAGCTAAGCAGAGCTACGGTTGAATTCAAATAGAGATGTAATGAAATGCAAAAAAGTGTGGACAGAAAATAGGAGTCTGAAAATATTTATGCATCACAAACTTCTTTGTGTCAGAGCAAATACTTTGGACAACTTTCTAAAAGACACCAGGAAGTGATCTGGAACTGACCATACAAAACTATGAAAAGCTCTACTATTAGCAGCTTTACAAGAAAATGTTCAGATTAAATTCAAAAATATACATATTGCAATGGTTTCTCACTTGAGGGGGATTCTGTGGTGAATCAAAAAAGGAGTAACATACTTGGAGAGTGAGTGTTTAAGTAGGACATGACTCTGTGGGAGCTGGTACCTTTTAGACATGACACAGAGGGGTCCAGCAGCTTTGGACAAATCATCAAACGTTGCATGGGACACCTGGGAATGTTGCACCCAGTGAGTCACAGAAAAATTGGTGTTGACAGTTACCTCCCAGACGTCTGACACGTGTCTGTATGAAATAGATAAAAGACCTCGGTTGCCATTTCTCTCGTGATAGCCTAAGCATTTTTTCATCGGCTCTGGTGTGAGAGGATACAGTGATTATTAATTTCCAGAGCGTTATTAGATCATGGAAAGAGAAAGGCTTTGTGAAATCACGAGTTGAGAAGATGACTTTGTTTCAATTTGAAGCTGTTGAGTTTTTATGGACAGTTAATGCAGCGTTTATGGAACTCTGAATTGTAGTTTTCTTAATCACCTGCAGGAGGCAGAGTAGATTAGAACGACTGAATCGATACTCCGGTTCTGCGCACTCGCAGTTACTACAAGTGACTGGGACGGTTTATACCTGAGCAGGTGTTATTTTACTGCAGTAAGAGCACTTTTCTACCAACACACCTGATTCTGTGTATATTGTTCAATGCCAGGAGCAGCCTTGATGCCCACTGTGCATCATTGGGAAGCACCGTTATCTCTGGGTACAGATATATGGAGAAGTAACCAATAGATGAAAACATAAATGATGTACAAACTTTAGTCTATACTAATAATAATCTAAGGCATCTATCATTTTTAGTCCATAATTATCTGGAGAATATCGTTCTATATACAGTATAGCAACAATAATATGGTTCTCTTACAGGAATAAACTGTCAAACTTTTACGTGCAGACAGCTGCTTGAGTCCCCATGTTTGATCCTGAGAAGAAAGAAATTATAAATGAGGGTTTTTTCATTTCAATTTATCCTTTGAATGAGACAATTTGATGTAAGGTCCTGCTTCAAGGGACTCCCACACGTATCACCTCTTTCACTGGATACCCTTCACCTTGCGACCTTGTCATTTATACCCCACTGCCACCTTGAAACCCCTACCAGTTCCCCCCCTCTCTCTCTTCTCTTCCACCTCTTTAAAACGCTTTACATCTTAAAAACAGTCAATTTTCAAGCCAAAGTGTGCCACCTGCCTTTGGCAGCTGGGAGCCCTGGCAAATGTAGATAAATGAACAGAGGCACCTGAGGGATTTTATGAATCTGCTGCTGCTTGGCAGATTTATTTGCTCCCCACCACAGAGAGCTGCACTGGTGAGCACAGATTACGGTCTACAGCACACTGCCCCTGCCCATTCTCCTGTTCTATCCTCTGTGTCCACTCATACAAGCACGGCGAGGTTGTTGACCCATAATTCATCAATATTTTAAAATGCAAACTCCAGCCTTGCGTTTGTCTTTGTTTTTCTATATTTCATTGCTACAGGTTTGAAATATATCATCTAAGTGCTCCTGGAAGCTATAAGTATGTTGGTTTAATGGCTGATCTAATCTTAAATTGTGATGCAGAAAGATGTTAGTATAAATCTTACAGAAGTGTAATTAGATTTCCATCTAATGCAGCGCTGTTTCGTATACTATATGTATACATTATATATATGTTGCCCCCACTGTATAGTGCCAGGCTTCTTTTGGCAGCCCCATTATGTATTTGCTTTGCCTTTACTTCCATACATGTGGAATAAATGTCGTCTTGGGCCACAGATCATCTGTTATCTAATTAGTCTGTATGTAAATGATCTGCAGCTTCCTCTGTTGTTAGCCAAAAACAAAATTCAAGTGCACACACCCAAATAAGGACGATGTTGGCAACTGAGGAAAACACATGACAAAGTAAGAGAGCGGCTCTGTCTCTATAACATGACAGATACGGCCTATCAAAGTGTCCACATTACTGAAACAGCATCATCTCAGGCACACATTAACTGTTGTTATGTGTTTCCATTGTCTGGCCCCTGTCCAGACATTGATTTATTTCTTTAATATTTCTGCAATATCCAGATGTTAATCTAAACTGAAAAAAAAAAATCACCTTATGTTGAGAAACCCAAGCATGGATTTGGACGTCCACCAAAATCCTCTTCCATGGGCTTAGTCCCGCCTTTTCACCTAGTTTAGCCAAAATGAGTCACGAAATAAACAAACAAAATACAACAACTAGACACGTTGTGGAATTCAAGTGAAGTAAAAAACCTCTTGTCACACACCTACACTGCTACATCCATCTATTCATCCATCCATCCATCTATCCATCCATGCATCCATTTACTATCCATTCCGCCTATCCATGTCAGGGTCGCCGTGGGACTGCATCCTATCCCAGCAGTCAATGGGCAAAAGCTGGGCACACCCTGAACAGGTCGCCAGTCTATTACAGAGCTGACGAAGAGACAGACACTCCCGTTCACTCCTATGGGCAGTTTAGATAAAATCCGCCTAAGCTGCATGTCCTTGGGGCGACACGGTGGCTCAGTGGTTAGGACCGCTGCCGCACAGCAGGAAGATCTTGTTTGTTTGTCATCATTCATACCGGTTCGCATTGTGAAGCTTTGGTGTGTGGTGCGAGTGACTCCCAAGGTCTCTACAGTCAGTTAGCGTGTTCCTAAATAGACTGTGACACTGTGACAGTCATACAATGTTCTGGAACTGTGACAGTAATAATAGAGAGAGAAAAAAAAAATCCCACACTTCACACAACTCCTACACCGTCACTTGCACAGCGAGTGAAATGTGACATTTGTAAAAAGATGAGAATAAGTCTGCGAAGGATTTGTCTCATTTATATCATTTCAACACGGCGGTGGGTCTGCATGTAGAGATCTTTGGGAGAGACGAGACACCGCCGGAGTTACAAAAGGGATTTGACGACTGTCCTTAATTTCATTTTAAACCATTTGAAGGCAAGCAAAATCTGGCGTAAGCATTTATGCGCCAGTCAAAGAGTTTCTGATCAGTGTGAATATACACTATAAGTGCCTAAGATAAACACTTCTGCTTGGACAGAACTACCGCAGCGTGCTCTAACGCATGAAAGGTAACACAGAAGAAAATGATTAGGAGTCCTGATGGTGCTCTAAATTTATGAAGCATCCACTTTGATGCCAGCGCACGCTCTGGTGCTCAATGTGCCAAGTCATTTTTTTTAACAAGGTCACGACGAAGACAAAACAACTGAGTTTCTGTGATAGCAGTGTTTAAGCGACAATTAGAGCTGCTCTGTTTTCTCAGGCTCAGCTGAACTGTCGCCGCTTAAACATCAAAGCGTAAGAAGAGGAGAAAGTAAGAGGCAGGTGTTAGGCTTCTAAAAACCCATTAAGTTGTTTACCTACGTAAGCAACATCAAGATAGACCAGAAGGAACGCGTCACGCCACCATCAGCGTCACGTCGACTCGCACTGCTGCAAAATATGACGTGGACGGTTCAGGATTGAGGCTTAACGACGTTGACAAAGACGCACCACCAGAGATAATTGCATCCATCCCTCCATCCACACGTCTTTTATCGATACAGATTATCTTTGTTCGGGTCAAAAAAAGGTCAATCTGTGTACACTAGCATCGGACCAAAACTACAAAAAGGGAATAAATGAGGGATTCAGAATACATGGCAATTCATGAAAATGTACTTTGTAAGAAATTTATACCTGATACACACCTAATGGCACAGAGGCCAACGCACACACTGACCGAGTGACCACATGACATCACCACTTTTATTTTGTTACGAGAAATTCGATGGCTCGGACTAAAATCAAATGATAATGATTTATGTTAATTATACACTATACAACCATGATACCATGATTTTTCCATAACCAGATATATTTTACAATAAATGCAATTATGTGTCCTCCGATGGCAAATTTAGAGATATGTGGCGTGACTGTAAAAGGACGTTTTTTTTGTCAGATTAGCTGTCAGTTTATCTTTCATTTAGAACTCTGTTACAAAATGATGCATTTTGATGAATTACATTTGTACCTTGCTTTTACTTTGTGCACATAAAAACACGTCAGAATTTGCCAAAATGAGCTAAGATCTACACATGTACACAAAAAAAATGAATGTTTTTTTTTCAGCCTCAACTAGGAAGCTGCAATCAATTTTATCTTCTTTGATGCTGCATGTACTTCAAAGCAAAAAGGGTTCATCGGGTCATTTCTGTCTCTCTAATGCAGCCAATGGTGATCCTGTTTGCCTGTGTAATTACGATGCCAAACATAGCATCTGTTTTGCTATTTAGTTAAAAATAAACATTTAGATTTCAAAGTCAAGCTTGATGAATAAATCGAGAACTGCCAAAATGATTCGCACGTCTCCATTTAGACTTGAAGTACCTGTAATTTTCGATATTGATTGTATTACATCAACTGACACTTGTTTATAAAGACCTTTTAGCAAACAGATTCAGTCGTTTTCAGAGACCGAAATGGACCGCATTTCCACAGTGCTTTTCCAGTTCACCACTCAAAGCGCTGCATGTTTTGCCTCACATTCACACACCGACACAACCGAGGTAACCACGCAAGGCCCACGTGTTTGCCGAGCAATTTAAGGTTGATGCTCTTGCTCAGGGACTTGGATATGGAAGAGCAAGAGATTGATCCAGCAACCCCCTGATCGCTAAGTGATCGCCCTCGCCCTCCAAGCCACGCCGCCCCAAAAAACATGAAGTAAAAATGATGAGAACAAGCATGTCACAAACAGAATTGTGTATAGATGTTTGGCTGCAGCTGTGTTTGAGTGGATTTTAGAGTGCTCGGCAACACCATTAGAGTAAAGGGACATAAACCAATAATACAGTGGGAAGGAAGGAGGGAGAAAAGTGAAGGTGGAGGGGAAAATAGACATACAACTATGAAAGGGGATTGACAGGAAACAATTTTAAGGTAAAATACAGCTGCAGTACTTAAATATCCACGTTAAAGCCATTTTCAATCTTAAGTACAGTAGTAATGGAATAGTTTCATTTCTGAAGATGCAAATTTCCGTGCAGCTTTGGTGTAACACTTGCACATTCAGTACATGACAATTCAGAATCAACATACGCAACAGCCCCTAATGAGGCTGAGGAACGAAAAAAGTTCGACCGAACAGCAGGATCGCACAGCGGTTTAACAATGTATGAATTTAAGTTATGCATAATAGGAGATGTTTTCCTATGTGTACTCCTGATGGCCTAATGAACCATCCTGGGTTTTAACTGATTCAGTCGCAGCGTAAATGCTACCTTGAAATGACATTTTTATATTATGGACATGAAAAATTAATCGGGCCTCGGTCACAACTCCACATTCAGATTTCACACAATGTCATGAAAGTGTCATGTTCATATATGGGGCAACATTGGTTACAACATTGGTCATCCTGCCTCTGTGTGCGCGTGAATTTCCTTTTGCAACTTTAACGTTGATGTGTTTCTTGATCACATCCAACAGTTTTGCACATTTTGCTGTGTTGATCTCAAACTACAACCACTTTTCCTTGCAGTAAATATTTTGGTGAGTGGAAGGCATGCAACTTTGGGCCATGTTTACATTTTTTAGGCGTAACCAGCGGCTGTACAGGAGATTTTGCACCTGCGAAATGGAAGAAAGGCTTCTTGTGTCTTTGGGTGACCTCACAAGTACGGGCAGATGGAGGAAATGGAGATTCACACAAATATATGCTACGACTGACTTATCATTGTTGCAGGGAAGAAAACCTGCACCTTTATATTGCACCTGGGTAAAGGGTCAACTGGTGTAAAGGTGATGCAAGTGATGCTTTTTATTATGTTAGATCACAGTGAAGACCACACTGAAATATTAACTTAAATTCAAACATATGTTTTTCAGGTCATTCCTTAGTTTGCAGCTATTTGACTCAAATATGTGCAGGAACAACTGAACCTTATTTGTGGCAATTAATTCGAGTTACCTGAGATGCTGCTGTGCTCATTAACATCATCAGTGTCGGGAAATGAAAAAAAATAAAAAAAACTCAGAAGAATTGTGGCGAAGCAAACACGTCCCTTTCGGCACTTTGTGGTGGGTTTAGTAAATATGCCTCTTTGTGTTTCAGACAGCAGATGTCCCTAAGCATACTTCTCCCCGCCGCCGGACCACTGGGGTTCATAAATTTAAAGTCAGGGCAGTGAAAATGCTCATGGGCAACTGCTTGACATTTGTTATATTTTCCCAAGTGCTTTTTCCATGTTTATCCCCACATGGATCAATGAGAGCATTATAACCTTAATAATCAGCCATGTCAGTCACAACAGCTACAAATAAATGCATCAATGCGGCACAAAAATAGCCCCGTAGATGTTGGTCTACAGAGGATTGGGCTGTTTTGGGCACAGATGAGCGACTGGCATCTGTTCTTAAGTCGTCTCCACTTGTCTTAAATCCACAAATGAAAAGCCAGTTCACTCCACTCTCATCTTGGCTAATCACACTCAGGGGTGGCATTTAATTCTCTCATTAATTAATTGCAGGCTATACGGGGAGCAGCTAAACTAATATTGACCGACACCTGCTGAAGCCATTCCAGACGGTGTGGCCAGTCCACGTCCTCTTCCATGTTAGTGAGACTGTACAGGTTCACGACTCTGGAAAAGATATTGAGAAAATATACCTGCAGACTCTACTATCAATTTACTGGATCTCCTCTTACGAAAACGTCTAAATTGTGAAAAGGAAAGATAAAAGCACATCCCTCCAACTGTGTAAACATCAGCACTGTGTGGTGATAGCTGATAATTAATCTAACTCATCAACATTGTTTTGCTTACTACACATCATCTGTTGAAAAAAAATCGTGTTCTTAATGTATTTTTGGTTAAAAAAAATATACTGTGCCTCTGCAGTAAAAGTAATAAATAGCACAAAATTAGCAGTTATTACTATAATTAATTATTACTGATATTATTATTATCATCATCAATAATAACAATAACCATAATAATAATAATAATAATAATAACAATAATAATAATAATGACAATAATAATAATAATAATAATAACCATAATCCTAATAATGTCCTTATTGTTGTTGTTAAGTATGTTATTATATTTTAGCTCACATTACTGAGACTGTATTCTTTGGCCAAAAGGGGAAAAACAGGTTCCAAGATAAATTTGTCAAAATTATTTATCCATTGCTGACTCGTACTTCTTTTGTGATCGCTTTCATTTGAGCAGAGACACAATGTGTCATATTTTTGTTTGTCAAGTTCAACCCCCGTGTCAACAGGGATGACACGGGGGTGACACAGTTGTTTGTCTGCTTCTGCCTGCCTGTGTATGTGTGTGTGTGTGTGTGTGTGTTGTATACACCTCCCCATTGTTCCCGTCTTTCCTCGCCTGCCAGTCACGTGCCTCATTAGCCAATCAATCGGTCACCTCTGTCTCCCAGCTCCACACCTGTTCCCTCATCAGACCGTACCGGCTGTACCCGGCCTCGTTCCCCCTGTTACCGAGCAGCTCGCCCTTTCAGCGTCCCCCGCTTGTGTGCTACTGTTCTCACATTTGGAGTCTGTGTTTCTTGCCTGCTATGTGAATTTCTGTTTGTTTGTGACCCTTGAGTTTTATTTGGATGTTGGATTTGACAGTAAGCCTGTTTCTTGCCTCTGATCCCGCTTGGCTTGTTTTGGGACTCCATATATTGTTTTCCTTATTCTGTTTTGTTCAGCTGGCCTTGAATTTGTGTGACAGTTTGTTGAATTTGTGTTTTGTTTAATAAAGACTTCTCCTCATCCTTATCCTTTGACTGTTTGCTAACATTTGCGTCCTCGCCCTTGCTCAGAGTATCGTGTTATTATTGTGTACATATTGATTGAATCAACAACAAAAACTTTGTACAAATGAAGCGAGGTAAATCCTACACAAATTGTTCACCATCCCGACACTGAAGTCACAATACAATTTCTAGCAGGTTTATCTCTTTCCAGTGTCAGCTTTATTTTCTTATCTGGAGTATATCAAACAGAAGACTTCACTCTTTTAATCTTTCCTCCCTCACAGGCAAAAACCACTGTAGGCCTAATTAAGGGAGCTGTGAAGTAACTGTGCTGAAAACCATAAAACCCACATAAAATACGGTACACACCACTTCCACTAAGCAATTAAGCGGTATTATGGCATGACCGCCATTAAAAGGCCAAAAATCAAACTGGGTACTTGTGTAATTTTTAATTCAAAGACACTACAATCCTGTGACCAGCATAACCTAATGGGCCATAGCAAATTATGGAGGAGAAAATAAAAAAAGTTTCTCCCCGAGGAACTTGGATGGACGGAGACGTAAAGTTCCCTGGTCCGCATGAATCATGACAACTTTGATCTTCTCATCTTCACCCGGTTTATGCTATTTCCTCCTATGACACAGCCCATTATTTCTTGAAAACAGAATTTAAGACCACAGACTCCAGGTTTAATTGTGTCTTAAAGTCCCCAGGTGAAGCTTTATTGTCACAAGTTGGTAATGAATGTGGTTTAAGGTGTGTTGAAGTGCTTTTTGGTCTGAACAATGTGAAGACAAAAGCGAACTTGCCTTTTTATTTTTTTTTATCGAACCATAAGTTGGTTTTGTCTGTTTTGATGAATAGAGCTCAATTATTTTGCATTGATCCTCCTACATGAATAGATAGATGCTTGATTAATCCCGAAGGATACTCAATTGCATATTGAATAGTGTGCATACTGAGTTTTATGCTTTCAAAAAATGAACGAATTTATAAACAAATTTAAAAATAGATTTCACCACACCATTCATTTTGTGGGCATGCCCCTATGACACAAAGGTGTGTGTGTATGTAACATATAATATTACTAAAATGACCTCAAAGGCACCATAATTTTGTTTCAAGACCCGACCAATATCGGTTTGCCTATTTTATCAGCCAATATTGGCCTATCGCAGATATATCGATATCGGTATATATGTTCCAATGTGCACCAATATTGAAACAGAAAAAAACACATGGATTACCTAATTAGTTTGTTTTGTCCACACAGAGATGCATGATGGACACTCATTCGGACCGCACAAACAATCAGATGTTCTCATGCAGATGGAGCAAACAACTACTTACACATGCAAAATTATCATCTCATTCCCTCGCTATATTTCCCCTCTTATCAGCTAATGAATTCATTTTATAACTGTTTGCTGTCGGAGACATTTCACCCGATGGTTGACACCAGGCGAGTAGTCCTTGAGAAAAGGTAATTTCATATTCTGACACACAGAGGAAGAGTTGAAAAACTGAATAAAAAGGGAGAGGCAAGGTCTGCCAACGGTGGAATGAGGGAAACGGTAGCACATTCCAGAGTGAACCTGTAATAAATCTTTAAATCTATCCCAACGATGCCTGTTCTCTCTGTCCCTGTTCAACCACACAGCCTGAATTCACTTTGCTGCTTCCTCCTGCTGTATATTTTTCTTCATCAGGATTTTCTTCCAGTATAAAATTTACCCAAATCCCTCAGCCATACCTCGACTGCGGTGGTTTTCATGTGTGGTTTGTGCGATTTTTAGTTACATTTTAAAAAGTATAATGGAAATTCTGGAGGAAAGAAAAAAATCCTTTTTACCACAAAAATGTTTTGCGGAGCGTTGACGAGGTAATTTGTGAAACTGTAATTGCCTGACGTTACAACTTTAATGGTTCTGTAGGAGCTGATGTATTGTGTTTGGCTATGTGGATTTCTAAAGAAGCGTGCTGTGTTTGGTGTGGACAAAACAGGAGATTTTCTTGAATTTAATCAGATAAAAATAAATTGCAGTTACACTAGATGGAAAGCAACTTTATCATGTTACATTCCAAATGGAAAACACTCAAGGGAGCTGTGCAGCAGTGGGGGAAAACAGGGACAACAGCCTACAGTGGCCGTTTTCCCTCATAGCGGCACTTAAGTGTCATCTCTACACCCTAAAGATGGTGTTGTGCGCTGGGATGAGAAAAGCAGGTTTTATTCACCAGTGTCATTAAAAGCATTTAATGGCCTCTTTTTGGTTGTGTTTTGCACTTACTTGAATTAAAATACAAACATGGCTTCTTTCTTAAGCTCCTTTTTTTCCACAAATAATGCACAGGTTAATAAAAAGTGCCTAGAGAGTACTACGTATCATCTCCTGCTCAGTAATATCACAAAATTTGAAACAAAGATGTATAAAGAAAAGAGAGATTAAGTACACATTCATTCAGAGTTGGGGTCCAAGTCTTGGACCAATGAAGAGGCCTCAGGGGGTTTAAACTTTGCAAATGTGTGGAATCATTACAGCCATATTAGTAGGTGCTCCTGCATATCAGCCAGTTGGGAATGTGGGAAGTTAAGGTTAGGTCAATTTTATCTTTATTTATTTGGCATTTTGTTTGGGTGATTATTTCAAAAAGATGTAAATCATGTTTCCTGCTCAGGGTTTTCACTTTTCGGCTAATTTGCACAAGCTTTGGACATACCACAGTGTGCATCGAAATATATTTACAAGCCTGGCGTAGCATTATTTTTCCATATACAGCCACAGACTTTTTCTGCAACATTCGACAAAAAACTTGAAACAATGCATGAACGCATTTGTCCACAGATGGGACCATTTCTGTAATTGCACCAATCCTGCACCATGGCGTTATTTAATCAACCGTATCTAACAGTAACAATGGTGCGAGCTGTTTAATCTCACAGCGTACACGGTGTACTACATTTTTTTTTCCACAACACAAAGACCAAATATTCACAGGATATGTTTATCAATAATAAAAATGTCCCAGTTCCTCTTAATGGGTATGGAACCCCAAGGTGCTGATTATGGCAGAATGTGGCTCTTCTACTGCAAAAGACATGCATAAGTCATGGCCATTTCAATTTTCTTTATTCATATTACAATAGACATTTATTCATATGGTTCAGTGCAATCTGAGGATCTGCGCGGCCTTGAAACAGAGGAAAGTTATCTAAAGGCAAAACACGACCCTGAAAATTCAGAAGCGTGAAAACCGGCTTGGTAATTAGATGCCAAATTAGTCCACCTGGACCAATTAAGCAAGACAAGACATGGGCGCTCTGTAATGCTTTGTCAACAGAAATGGAACCAGCGCGAGGAGACAGACGGGTTGAGGAGGAACAAGTCTGAGCGAGAAACAGACCAGGGAGGGTGCACGAGCGCACGCACCCTGATTAAAGAGAAGACGATCAAAGGCGTTTTTATTTGGAGTGTGTGAGGAGATTAAACAAACCTTTAGAAGAAAAAAGCTCCCGTCATTTCCTGCGTTACTTCTGTATTAATATTTAATGCGCAATCATTGCTTGATCTCTTACAAATGACGACGCTTTGATTCCAAGCCTAAAATGTAAGCGGACTGACATTAAAGCTTCTTTACATTCCGTTTTTCCCCTCTCTTCAAATCTGCCCTTCTATCGGAAGGAAACACAAAGCGCCCTGTTGGCTCGCCGCGGTTAAAGCACGTACCACGTGGGTGTCTGCCCCTCCCTCCGCCCTGTCTGTCTCTCCACTGTAACTCCTGTAGTGAAGCGGAACACTGGATGTGAAATAACAGTTATTTATTTCAGGTTTTGCACATTGTGAATGTGTTTGTGTTGAATTCTAAATTTCTCTCCGTGTTACTAACAGCGAGTCCAGTTGTTGCTCTGTAACACAGATGTTAACATGCAGCCAAGGCTCGGTCCTCAAGACGCCACGTCTACGTCCCTCTCATTAACATTACACAATTATGTTCTATTACACAGACTTGGAAGAAGCTAAATATGACTTCTTAATGTGTCTTAAGCTGATCACATGATAGAGTTACATAGCGGCTGCAGTCACCCATAAACTCTTGGCTGACGGGATTCACAAGCTCTTTTCTTTGTGTTGGTGCACCTGCAAGGGGAAGATAAAGGAAGCGGTGATAACAACCTGTCTGCATCCTGACATTTCTCTGGACCCTCAGCAATGAGCTGTTGGCCGCAGCATCTCGGATAGACGTGGGGGGGGGGACGGAGATTTGAAGGGGGAAATCAGGTTATTGTCGCACGTGTTTTTATCGAAAGAAAATTAAACCGTTCAGAAATGTAATGCGATCCATTGTCAATGTAAATGTTATCCATAGAGCTTCGGCATGAATCTCTCTCACAGAATGACGTCCCTTCAAACAACGCTCAACAAACAAAAGATACCATTTAATGCTTAACCACAACAACACACTCTTGTATTTCTGTACAACTTGCCATCTGGTGCAATGTTTTGCAATGGTACATTCACTCCGCTCATTTTAAAGCAGAATTATGACAGTGAGAGCGATATTGAATTTAAATGCTCAGTTAATACAGTAAATGTCAGTTTACTGTCACTTGTTCAAAAAGATATCGCCGATCAAAATTTAGTTTGAACCACTTTGGATGCAGGAAGCGATTGTGCAACATTTGGCTTTGAATAAAAGCAGTTTGGGGAATAAATAACATTTTGATAAAGGTTGCGTGTGTTGACGTGTGTGGCAGGTAGCTGTCTTGATGGATATGATAAATATCCCAAGAATTCTTCATAACCGTCTCCCATTTAGCCTCATAGGAGATGATCGCAGCGAGAACAAATTTACAGCGTACGCTATAAACCGTGGATGACCAAAGTGATACATCTAAACGGTGTTTTTTAGCTGAATCGTGGATTACATTGATATATCTAAAATGAATGTTGCCCCGTGGGAAAATAAGCTTATGTTATTCTCTTGGCTGCGGAAAGATAAATATTAACAGGCAACCTTTTCAGTCTTCATCATTCTTGGCGTGAAACACACAATTGTAGTGACTACCTTGTAAGAGCTATTGTGCTGCTCGCTCATGACTGAGCAGCACTGCTGCTCAAACTCCAAAAGATAAATAGTGTGGTATTTTATTGCCACAGTTGACTTTATGATACAGTTTTGTTGCATTAATCCACGCCTGTGACACCAACCTGCAATATGTCAGGCGCCTTGAAATATGTGAACTGGATGTATTTACATCCATTTAACTTTTATAGGTCTTGACATTTACAAGGTGAGAATTGGCAAGAAGTGGTTTTTTTCTTTAGTGGCATTGCAAATGATTTGTGATGGTTTATGACTGATTTTTTTTTTTTTTTTTTTCCCAAATGTAATTTATTGTTGCCTTCTATCGCCTTGGATTATTCGGAGACAGAAACGATGGGAAATGGAAAGGTCTATGAAATTACTTGTTTTACAGACATTCAGCAGTACTCTGATGGTTCCTCTCGCTATCCGTTTGTCAGGATATATAGAATTTAAATGGATTTTTACCGACGGTCACGTATCATACACACTCAGCGGCAACAGTGCGTTACAGTCCGGTATAATAACCTTGCTATAAATCCTAGCTTTGTGAAGCAGATAATGTCCGGTGTTTGTTTACAGCTGCCATATGCTGCCATGTTTGTTGCACCACATGAGGGATTGAACCCTAAATCTCCTTATCAACTGCGTTACCGTACCAGTTGAATTAAACAATAATCACCTTTCAGGCATGACCAGGCAATGACATACATGCACTCAACTGCATCTTAGATAAACTGTGCTAAAAGCAGGTAAATCACGACCGTAATGGAGGCTGGAGCTCTCCCACTGGAATGTATTTGGCCAGGCAGCTCTCTCTCCTGGGCCATTCGTCAACCCACAGTAATTTAGTGTGTGTTTTTTGTGTTTGTTTTTTTTTGGGGTTTTTTTTACACTGTCCAATTGTGAGTCGGCCCACTGGGAGAACTCCCTGTACTCCCAATGGCCACTCCAGAATTGACTGTGGCTCAGTTTTGCCCATTTTAGTCTTTGAGTTAAACAAGAACATTTTTTGTCTCTTTTCTTCCATGAAATTTGCCATCACAGAGTCAAGGAATGTTCCGCTTTTGGTGCTATAAGAATGAATTTCTGGCCTACAGGGTTGGCCATCTGTCAGATCCATGACATTAAATCAGCAATTGAGTGCTTCAAACCTTAGCTCATGGAAAACATTAATACTGGACGTGACTGATGTGGATGGGAATAAATAAAAAAAATAAAAAAATGTGTGCAACCAGTAGGCAGAGCTCAAAATTTTATTAATAATAATAATAATAATGAATGAAAATCCTGCCATGCAGAATGTGTGTGAGGATGTACTGGAAAGAAAGGAAAGAAGAAACGCAGACTGTCTGTTGTCTTTAGAGAACAGTAAATCCGACGCTACATGTTGGAAATCCAGGAAAAAGACACATCATATTGAATCAACACATTTCAAATCCTCGCCCGAAAGAAAGACCTAACACGCCTAAAAATATGACATTTTTACTTATTATTGCTACTAAAATGTCAGGGTGGATATGGATGGAAATCCAATGCTTTTTTGTTAAGTTGTGATCTATAATTTTGGCATCATAGATGGGCTGTCATGATGTCATTTCTCTTGCGACTCCTCTCTGTGAATGCAGCCCACAACTCTGCTTTCACTGATAATGAGCATAAATGACTCGTGAGTTACTTGGAAACACGTAGCGGGGATGCTAAACTAAAATCCAAAAAACATGGGATAAAATTTACACATGGGTTACTTTCCTGTCATTTTCCCGTATGAACATTGGTTTACTTGAAAGAGAGCATCATCCACCTGTAAATTGGAGGTGGGCCAACAATTTATTGTCTTTGCGATGATTAAAAACTACAAAAAAAATGAATACTAGCTATACTGGCGCTTGGTCATTTCTTGCTTATTTAGCTAATTTTGCATGATTTTCCTGAATTTGTTTGCATTCTGCACAGTAAAAAGGTGTGTGGCAATACTTCATCGTGACGGATCAGCATACAGAGACAGCAACCGTCCTTTAGTGTTACTTTAACTACCTTGGGTGCTGTAGGCATGGCTACGGAATAAAAAGACATTTATGACATCATCCAGGAGCACAATTTCACAGGGGCATACCTAGGCAAACTGCCTGCCGTATAATTGCCATGGTTCTATGGAGTGTTTTTACTTTGTGGGCTTTGTGAAGGACGTACACACACTGCTCACAAGTTTCAAAGCTCCAGACCTCTGAGACAATGTTTTATGCATCATTAATTGAAGAAATACATATGAATTATTTTTCTCTTACATGTCATTTCATCTGGCAGTGAAACGCAGAGGCTAAAAGATGATTTGTGCCTCTGCCTCTGTGTCTACGCTTCATAAGAAAGGGAACCCGGTGACCTCTAAAGTGGGCAAAACCTAAAGTGAAGACAGTAGAAGAGACGTATATTCATCCCACGCTGAGTCTGTGTAATGAGAAGTCAAATGTAATATCCATGTATTGTCCATGTTCCTGCTAAATTACTGACTATAGTTCACCGTTCCATAGCAGTGGATTTTTAAAGGTGAAATTAGCCCAGTAGCGGTCCATTATCGTACACAGCATGGAATACTTATTTTTATTTATTTATTCTCTGTTCAACCATGGGTCAAGGTGACCTTCTCCTTTCATTGGTACCATATGGCCGCAAGCTTCCACAATATCAGTCCACTAATCCAACGGATAGAAGGTGCGCGAGAGGAAAATGAGCATCAGAGACAATAATAGTGCGTTTTATCCAAAGCGCCGTACCGTGCTGGGTGACAACCAATGGCGTGCCTGGGACGCCTCACCTGAGACAGTGCAACAGGTGCGGAAAGCTCTTTGGTGAAAATACAGACTAACCAAAAACAAACAAATCCACTATATAGTGGGGTCAATACGGTGCAAAAACAAACCCGTAAGAGCAGCAGTAAATATACGTGGAAAGACAGAAAACACCTCTGTTGGTCCTCTGTAGGAACATCATGCTGGAAAGAAAGATGTTGAGCTGTTCTGGAAATAGAAAAATAAAAAGAACAGAGTGTTTGGCTGCGGCCAACGTGTGCACTTCATTCTGAATGTACTCCCCAGCGCGAGTAGAGTCTGAATCTTTGTTTGTTTGCTCCGGTCAGAATCCGTTGAGCAATGGCGTCTGCTCATAACCGCGGTGGTTATCTGTTTGGCAATATATTTAAACCGCCACAATACCGAGTATACTTCACGAACATGTCTTGAAAATTCTGTGCCGCTACAAACTTTGCGATGAAGACGTGCTGCGCGCTTCGGAGGATAGAACGCAACGAGGGAACTCATAAAACTGAACAATGACAAGGTAGTCAAAACCTTTTGCTAAAACTTATGTAGTGCATCTGGTAGATGGGTCAGATCCAGGTCAGATCTCTTTTCCAACAACAAACAAACCTCTCCAGAGCTTGTTTGGGACCAGACGAAGGCCGCAGCCTCTCGAGTGTCTCCGCTCATTTGTTTTTGTCTGGATGAGTGCGATTGGCGTGTTCAAATCAGCCCAAACGAATGGCACAGAGGGGGAAAACAAACTACAGTCCACTTTAACTGGAATGCTTTTGTGAAAATATACTAAGATGGAAGTCCATGCAGATTAGGGCACAGTGCTTTTCAAAGTCTGGACAAATTATAGCTGCAAATGCAAATAAGTGAATTCCCCGACTTGGCGGAGAACCTGAAGCTAACGTTAGCTGATTTAACAAACAGCTGCGAAGCTGCAGGAAACTTCAGTGGCACAATGAGACAAAACCTCCAATGATTTGTTTATAAATCAGAGCTCTAATTGTAAAAGTTTTAGAAGTGCATAGCACAAAAAAATAGTTTCAGTCCTCACTGACTCACGCTGCCATGTTGCTGATGTTTGCCGAACGACTGGGCACGAGCGACTGCACATTTGAGTGCAGCGAGACGGCGCGCTCCCTCCTCTACCCACTACACAAACTTACAGGCTGCTGTTTTAATTCCTCGGCTTCCCTGAAGACAAACAACCACATATGGCTCGCACGGAAAATGCAATTTGATGCCCACCCACACTATAAGAGAAAGAAATTAGGGAGCTATTAACGCATTGTACAGTAAGCACAACATACTACAGCTTCACCTCATTCCCCCTCCATCTGCGTCTGCACCCGTCAGACAACGTGGCGTCATCCACGTTATCTGGCGTGTACGTACGCTCAAACACGTGCTCATCCAACACAATGCAGAGAGAGCCTCAATTCAATTATGTGCTGATGAGCTGTATCAATGCACGGCGTTTCATGTACGGTCACCATGGCAACTGATTTCCGTCACAGGACTGTTGAGTACATTAAATCTGTAATGGACGAGATGGGCTGTTTAGGGGACGTACGCAACTTCTGTTCAAGTGTACACCAATAACGTGCGAGAGAAAAAGGATGGATGGATGAGCGAGTGAATGAACTGGACAATGAGGGCTTTGTTCAGAGGCAGACACTTGACAATGCAATGTTTTTTCCTGTATAATTGTGTTGTATTCTCTGAATGCCACCGAGTAGTTACCACAGATGTGAAAATTTGAGTCTTCGGTGACAAACGGCTCCAGCAGACGGTGACTTTCAGTATTTGGACAACGGGGGAGCTGTAAATGTGATCAATGTGTGAGGTCAGAAGGATTTTGTACACTTCTTGTTTTGCTGGATGATTTATTTCCAGTGCATCTGTTTGATACGTCTCAGTCATTTTTGTTAAAAGAAAATAGTAACAAGAAGTAGATTATGCAGGATCAAATTCTAGAAATGAAACCACAGAATTGATGAGCTATAAGATACAGTATGTCACTATTCCTGACAGAGAGGAAATAATGATATATATTCCCTAAAGATTTAATTAACTAAACTAGCAAAGAAGAGCAGAAAATAGCAGGCGCATACGATTGAAATTCCGATTGCGTAGTCTCACCCAAGAGTTTTGAAGCCACCTTTCCTCAGTTTCAGTGTGATTTTCAAGTCTTTATCAGTTATGTAACTCTCCCCCTGGGATTTAAGACTCTTTGATAGGTTTCCTAGATTTAATCAGTTTAAAAGAATTTGACATTTTGCGAGTGTAACATTTTCTTTTTGGTCAGCAAAGCGAGCGTTCCTTAATTTAAACTCAAACTTTGTGACTGTGGTCTTTGAGGTATTTATTGATGTGAGTTGATTCATGCTTTCCATTATTGTTCTGGACTGCGGATTGCATTTGCCGCGCGGGTCTATATGAAGGTTCATGGCACTATTTAATGGAGCTTTGGGTTTAATAGACTCTTCGACTGCTTGGTTGAGATGTTGCCAGTATTTTATGGATTTAATTTTTTGTTCACAAGGGGAAAGTTACACTCCAAATTGTTATTGGAAATAATTCACTGAACACTCAATAGAGACTTGCAGAGTATACAATTAAGAATTTTCTATTTACTGTTTTTTGATTTTTTTTTTACTTTGAAAAAAAGAAATACGAGTCCTTGTAAATATATGACTGTGTTTATGAAAGAACCCTTCATCTAACATTTCCACGACTATCAAATGTTCCTCTCAAACACGATATTACTACAGATCTCACGGAAAACCACTGCGCCTTCCATAAATTCACATTACGTCACATTTACATTTGCACTGATCTCAATTTTGTCTGACATAATTCTAAACACGTTATTGAAAATGAAGTTACTTTTCGAGACTCGGACACAATGACATTATTTCAGCCCCTCAATTAGTCTCCTGCAGCTCCAGCCTTCATCACCGGGACCCGAAACACTGCCCCTAATGCATTTCTAATCTAATCATTCTCAGAATGAATACGACTTGTTTTTTTATTCCCTTTTTTCTCCATTCAGTCAAACAACCTATTAGTCATAATACTTCAAAATTTGATAAAACTGACCGTGCGTCATTAAATGTAGAAGAGAGGAAAGACGTTTTGTCAGCTAAAACTATACATTAAGACCATTGACGAGCACTTTTGTAAATATCAAAGGCGGACAAAGACGGTCAAAATGCATAGCGACATAAAGTAGACATACACTACAGGAAGATCTTTTATCTGGTCCATTTACTTTTAAGTAAGGAACATAATTTTACATTAATTAAGGACATTTGCAAATTCTTCAAACTCATTGGCTTGATTTAGCGAGCAAAATGGAGTTGTCTCATATTCCACGGTACCTTTCACATTAAAAAGGAGGTTAATGTGATTCGGAACATCTAATCAGCAACCTTTTAACTATATGATGAGAACCCAGCGTATATACATAAAACATAAAGTATAACCTCAACCTAATCATACCATTGCCTGCTGCGTTTTTGCATTTTGATTATTTTAATCACCGTTAGTTTCGATGTATCTAAAAGAGACTTGGGGCATTTTCAAACCTGTGTTGTTTACGTCTGGTTTGTTCCATGTCACCCAGCTTGCTGTGTAAAGAGTAATATCATCCTGTTTTGACTTTCTCCAAACATTTGCTGATGCATTTGTTTTTCCATGAATTATATGGATACATTTGAAAACCACCTTAACATACGGTATATGTATATATATATATGTATATGTATATCTTGCAGCATGTGAGGTTGGAGCTGGCCCAGTCAACTGCAGCGTTTGAATCTTCTGTTTAAAGCCCCAGCAGACTAAGCCACTGGCGTGCAAATAGAGGCTATTCTCTCATCATAAGCCCTGCTACTCTGAAATCCAGCATCCAAAATCAGTCTCTTCGGTTATTTTTGCTCCATCGCGTGCATCGCTACTCAACTCAAACACTTGATTCAAGGAACGAGGAAACAGGCTCTGTGTACTGCAGCCAAATTCTGGAGAGGACTGAGTTTTTTAATTATACAGTGACTAGACAGAATAATCACTCCGGGCAATCAGATTTTAGTGCAAACAAATGGCTTTGTAGCTGAATTTACGCAGTCCAGCTTGGCACACTTAAGCTCTCGCAGTGCCATATATGTACACAAAGTAAAAATAAGGTAATTCCCAACTTTTCTATAAAGCTCTAATCATTGCAGTAATACGCCATCTTACCTGTGCTCAATCGGTGATTGATGACTCTATTTGCGTGAATTTTTTGCTTTAAATGCGACATCCGCAGAGTAAAACAGGGAACAGAAGGGAATAAAGAAGCATCGATGATTTGTTATCCCCAGGTGTTTACATTAAATCCTTGTGACAGCACACTGGCGGCTAATGCATTTACAACAAGCAAAGTAATTGCATAATCTGCCCTGCAATCTGGTAACCTGTGGGAATGGCCAAAATACATTTCCAAGTCATTGTTATAATAAAGACGGATGTATCCTGACTCTCCTTCTGCTGCATGGGGACAGTGAGG
>OMNV01022472.1:113390-129543 GCA_900303265.1 Brotula barbata | reverse complement strand
CGTACCACTGAAAGCCTCACAATGATAACAAGGGAATTAATTTGTTGGTGAGCTTGACTGGCGTTTAAATGAAGTAGCCAACCTGCCAATGAAACACCTTCATTATGATCTCTGAAAACACATTTCTCAGCTTGTAGCTGTTACAAATGAAAGTTAGTACATGTGATCAGCGTAACCAGAAGAAATATTTAGCACAAGTAGCCAGTTTATCATCACAAATAGCAAGTTTTAGATTCCAAGTGGGTCAGAAGGTCAGTGTCTTCCAATTGAATCAGTTTGATCATGTTCAGAATGTGTGTATCGCAGCTTTTCAGGACACTTTTTGTGGAGGAATATTTCTCTGAATGGATACGACCTTTACTGTAAATTTAAAGCCAGAGCTATTAAATACAGTATTCCAAGCTGTTTTTCTGATAAGTCGAGCACAAGGACAATGTATCAAATGTCTTGATCGCCTGTGCTTTGTGCCCAAAGCACTCTAAATTGCCTTTGTGTCTACATGGTGCTGTATAAATAAACTTGCTTTACTTTTCCTTGCCTTAAGTCTATATTTCTTTTTACACTGTCTTATACAGTGTTTTACTGCAGCCGTAGATGGATGGATGATGTATGGATGGATGATGCATTGATGGATATTTCACTCTGTGGAAACATTAAATGAGGAGCGGGTAGAGTGACAGAACCATTGTGTGACATTGTTAGACAGGAAGTGTTATTGTGTGTGTGTGTGTGTGTGTGTGTGTGTTTGTGTCAAGGGGTGGGGAGGTGGGGATGGTATTTTCAAAATTGAATACACTGTGAGGGAAATCAAAATCAGCAGTCGGTAACGTGAAAACAACCCTTTAATGGGACTGAAATTCCACCACACTGCCCTCAAATCTATAATATAACATTACCATAAAAACAGGACAACTAGGGGTTGTTCACTATGCAAGCAGGATTTGATAAATAACTAAATTACCAGAGAATATAAACAAATGTGTGAAGTCAAGATGGTGGAAAGAGTGAGGAAGGACAGGCAGAAGAAGAAGAAGAAGAGCGATTCCTGTAGGTTATTATTTCATGTCAAACACCACACTAAAGAATGATGTCATTTTGTGCGTCTTCATCTGTATTTTGCTGGGGAGTTGTTAGGGAGTCAACAGTTGCGTTTCCTTTCATATTTCACAATTTCTCAGCCCTTATCTGAAGGGTTGTCTCACTGACGTCTCTTCTCTGTCTCCTCTTCTCTTTATACATTTGTTTCTTTATTTCAGTTTTGGTATGATCATCACCATCCTGGCCCAGGACACAGTCCAAGTAGTCCTATTCGACTGATGAAAGTAAGCATCTGCTGTGGTTCTGTCACTCTGATGAGTTTTTCGATCATGACATTGTTTGACTTTGTTTTGTGTTTCTGCTGCCCGTCTCATATACGTACTGTACACACGTGTGAATACAGTATGTGCTCTGACCCTTTGCGCATGGGTGTGTTTAGACTAATAAGTGAGCGAGTACGACAGTGCAGTGTTAATGTTCATTTAATGCGTGCTCTGCTCTTACAAAGCATTTCCAAAATCTGTAGCATCAACTAAACTTATAACATTATCTTCCTTTTCCTGTATTATTCCGCATGCTTTTTCTCTCTTTTTTTATCTGTATAATTTGCAGATTATTCCTATGAGAACGCATCTTTCTGATAGATTAAAACAATATCTAACCAGGATCTGCCGTCATTGTCCATCCACAGGAATCAGCTGGACGGGCCAGGTTTAAGCTGGTGCAGCTTTTAGGCATCGCTTCTCACACACACGTCAAAGTGCCATACTGGTGACATATCAAAATGAATAGACAACTAAATCTCTCAATGTGTAACTACAGGTGGTGTCTGCCATATAAAACGAAGGATGTTACGTGAATTCCTCTAATCTTCCTCAGACTGAGCTGCTTCTGATTCTATCCAGAACCACTGGTGGACCACAAAGATGGTAAACTTTCTACATTGTTTTTATGATAGAATTAGCATTTTGCTTAGTTTTTGGTCATTTTTTTAATATGGTGATCTAAAAAAAAAATCCTATTTTTGTGTTTTCTGTATTTTCAATTTATTAATTTTTTTGTTGTTGTTGTTTAAAACGTTGCTATTGTGAGTTTTTTCATATGAAATTAGGATACAAACCATTAACAGATGTATAAAACATTCCTGCATTATATTTAAACATGTAGATGTTTAGATATACAGTATGTAAAATCATATTTATGCAATTTTAGCACATTTTCACCCACAGGTAAACATTATGCACAACAAGCTAATGTAATTTCTGCAGCCACCACCATAGTAAAAGACTTAGATTTATATCTAGCTATAATTTTGAGATACTTAAGAATAGCAGAAATTAACCATATAACATAATTCAGATCAGGAAATAGGGGACGTGTACTAAAATGTAAGTGTGTGATTTCCCCGTTCCTGTTTTAGCTGCAGTACTGGAGGCTTTATCTGCTGACACTGGTGCTGGGCATTGGTGGATCCTTTCAATATGGGATACAAGTCTCCATTATAGCCTCTCCAGCTGAGGTAAGATCACTATTGCGCAAAAATGCACAGTTTAAGTTGTGTTGTGTTGTACCTTGAAATCAATTAGCTTGTAGTTTGATTTAAATATTGACGAGTTTCGTCCTCTCTGTAACTCTGTAACCATAAGAGCTCATTAAGACGATGTCCTCATTTAACAGGGGACCTGACATGGCTAAAATCTAATCTGCTGAGCACCAACTCCTGCTATTGGAACATGATTTTTGGCCTTTGTGACTGCAGCATATTCAGAGCTTTGTGAACCAGACGTGGATGCAGAGGTATGAGGTTCCAGTGAGCGAATCCACCAACCAGCTCATCTGGTCCTTCATCGTGGCTATCTTAAGCCTGGGGGCGTGGGCGGGGGCCATACACAGTGGGAGCCTTCCTGTCACTTATGGCCGGTGAGACACATATACACACACAAATGCACACAAAATCATGCAGATCAAAACTTCAAAAAGTTTCTCCCTTTCTTGCCACTCCTACAACTTTGCAACCTGTCATGAATCTTCTTTAATTTCTCAGATTTTTTTATGTTGATTTTGTAGGAAAAAGGCTTTGATGTTCAACAACGTGGTGGCCATCGTCGCAGCCGTGCTCATGGTCTTCAGCCGCATGGCCGGGTCCTTCGAGATGATCCTGATAGGCAGATTTCTCTATGGATATAATGTTGGTACGTCCCGTTGATATCCAGACTCTGTACGCTGTGTCGTCTCATTGTCTTTCCTGTTGTATTCAGAGTTTCCCACGATTCTCGTTTTCTCGTCCATCTTCAGGTCTTGGACTGAGTGTCCACCTGATGTATCTGGGTGAATGTTCTCCCAAGAAACTCAGGGGTTTCCTGACGCTCACCAGCTCAATTTTCATCGGCCTTGGAAAGGTTACGGGTCAAATCGTTGGCATCAAGTAAGATCTAACATCTGACCACTAATACTTGTGATAACATTTTTAAAGACTAACCGAGAGGAACATTTTGGTCACTTATTAAAGAGGACATGAGTTACTTCTCGGATACAAATGTTTTTCCTTGTGCTACTACTGATTAATTTTCCTGTAAACTTGTCTCTTTTTAGGGAGATAATGGGTACGGAGGACATGTGGCCCTATCTGTTGGCTGTGAGTGGCATTGCTGCCATAGTGCAGTTTGTCACACTGTTTTTCTTCCCGGAGACGCCTCGATACCTTTACATAGACAAAGGGGACACTGAAGGCAGCACAAGGGGTGAGTGGAGGCAACAGTTTGTACATCATCTGATTCCAACATTTATAAAGATTACACACCTTTTGAACAAAACTCAAAACTTTCTGGTGTGTCTACGTTTGACAGCCTTACAGTGGTTGTGGCAGGAGGATGACGTGAAGCTGGAGCTGGTCGACATGCAGAAAGAGAGAGACGGTGCCCAGGGAGAGAAAGCAAAGAGCGTCCTGGACGTTCTGCGCTCTCGCTGTGTGAGGTGGCAGCTGCTGACTCTGGCCATCCCCTGTGCCGGGGTTCAGTTTTGTGGCATCAATGCTGTGCGTTTATTTCAGCTTTTCCTCTCCGTCGTTCCAAAATATGTTTTACGTTCACCACCGTTCTACTTCACCTTCAGTCAGCTTAATGACATTTTTCATCCCGTTATCCAGCTGTACTTCTACGCTTTCGACATCTTCAGGGAATCCGGGGTGCCAGAGAATCAGATGCATTATCTGGCCATCGGCATCGGAGCAACAGAGCTCATCACCATCACGCTGTGTGTGAGTATGACGGTGGGATTTTCACGGATGTGGAACAAAGACGAAGGGATTAAATTTCATTTGGAGGGAAGGAAGGATAATTCAAGTGGAGTATCTAATACGGTTATCTCCTTTTTGAATGTAAACATCTCAGCCTGCAAAGCATCTTATCCGCATAAACTGGTGAATGAATTGGTATGAGAGTCAGATTTAAGGAGAAATTTGTGAGGATTTTTCACATTAGTTTATAATTTATAATTAACTATTATATGTGATGAGTAGATAAACCTAATGTGAGCTTGTCTGTGTCAGTCTTTCTTAATAGATCGTGCAGGGAGAAAGAAGCTTATGGGTTATGGTTATTTAATGATGGGCGTCACCATGTGTGTACTAACCGTCATGCTGTCCATCAAGGTAAACACACTCCAGCAACAATACGGTGCCCAGTTGTTGTTGTTATTATTTTGTTTTGTTATAACTCCTGTCTTTCCCTGTTAGGATCTGCATTCCTGGATCCCGTACATAAACATCGCATTAATATTTTGTGTCATCTGTGTCTATGGACTTGGACCTTGTGAGTTTTCCACCTCTCTTGTGATTAATCCCAACTTTAAAAGGGGTTTCTCAGATTATGACCATATTTGTTGAACATCCTTCCAGCCGGAGTATCGATGGCCCTCCCCGCTGACCTTTTCCTACAGGCCTGGCGACCCTCTGCTTATGTGATCAGCGGGACCATCAACTGGCTGGGCATGTTCCTCGTGGGGATGTTGTTCGGCTACGTAGTGGTGAGATAAAATATGAATCCAGATGTTTTCTAAAATGTATACTTTTAAGAGGTTATGTTTTTAAATAAACTTTTATGATGACTTATTTCTTCCATGTGCTCACACAGGACGGACTTGGCCAGTTCTGCTTCCTGATCTTCGTGGCTTACTCCTTTTTCAGTGCAGCGTTCATGCTATATTTTGTCCCAGAGACCAAAGGGAAGACGAATGTGGAGATCATGGAGGACTTCAACAAACTGAACTACAAGAACAGGGGCACTGACATTGAAATGACAGATTACCTTGAAACTCATTTCTAAAACGTTTTGCACACTGCTGTATAAATTTGTGTATTTATTTTCCTGAGGTAAAATCATCAGAACTCTCAGTAATTTATGATGCGCTGTATTTATGGAATTTTATTGTCACTGCCAATTTTGTGTTATTATATGTAACTTAAAATTATAAATAAAATATTTTTCAGTGTAAACTAAGCCTAAGACATAGAAATATCATGTGAATACAATATGACCTTAAATTTATGACCTTATGACTTTGAATAAAACCCTTATTCATGATATCTGAAAGCATTCTATGTTTGTTTGCTTTAAGTTATGAACTAAATTTAAAACTTGAGGCCAAATTCTCAGAGTTCTGAACACTTTGAGTTCTGGGCCCAACATAAGATGACAAGGTTGAGATGAGCAATTTACAAGAGTATTTGTGAGCAAATTGACTTAAAATTCCAAGAAAAACTAAATATAAGTCCCTAACACATCAAGTCCAGATGCTCTTGAGTAGCAAGAAGACACAAGATGACAAGTGTAAAAGTGATTATTGATCACACCAAAGTCCCATATCACGGTCAGCGATGCTCATTGTTTTACAACCCCTCAAGGTGTCGTTTATCTGCATTATTAGACAATAAATACGTCTTTGTTTCCAGTCGTGCAACTCCAAGGCAGCTATTTCCGGAAGTTTTGAGCCATTTCCTGTCTTTTGTCTCTCTTAAATAACAAAAGGACAAATGCGAGGAGATTTTTCAAATGCAGTTTATTTGATACTCATCTCTGTACCAACACGAGAGATGAGACTCGATAACAGTACAAAAACAAAATATCTATACAAAAGTATGCTTATATTGAAATATGTCCAAAGAATTTGTAACAAAACATGTAGCTCACATGTTGTAATTAAGAGCAATCTTGTTGAGTACGATGACAAAATACCAAGTTAACATATTGTACATCTGTGTGTGTTTTTATACAAAAGTGTCAATGCGTGTCACTCTGTACAATCCTACCCAACCTTTAGAAAAGACAGCCTTTTTTTAATCCACTGCTGTGCACAATCAGTATTTGGAAGGCACTTTGCAACAGACCAAAAGCAGAAAGTAAAAGATTGAGCTTAGATATTCGAGGAAAACATTTTTTTTTACATTTTTTCTTTTTTTAAATATCAAAATAGTGAAACAAACAAGCTAGTGAATACACTAGTGCATGATTACGGGCAAAGAAATCCTATTTTCCTCACAGAATCTTCCCCTTGCCTTATCGATAAAAAACAAACACACGCTTTGTTACCTCTGAAACGTGACAATGCGTGACGGCAGAGAGGATCAACAGAAGAGAAAACTTCAAAAGGCGTGTGACAGCACGGCGAGCGGTGACGACACCGCCACCAAACCAGTGATCGACCATCAGTCCCCACCGGGACAGAGCACGTTAGGTTCAGTCCGCACATGCACTTTACACATTTTCAATCAAATGGCCATAACTTAATATCCTTCTACATAAATCGACATGTATTCTATATGTACAGGACCACTGTTGACAAACACTGATCATATAATTGTTGGATCATATATACTGTATATTTTTATAGCATGTGTATATGAATGATTATATACACTTGTTACAATCACAATATAACCATAAATAATATAGGAATGTATTGAATCGAACAGACTAAATTACTCACAAATAATATTAAACTGAAGTACACAAAGCAGAGAAACACAGATCAAGCACAGAGAGAAACACATGTACACACTCGTTTTTTTTTTTGTTTTTTTTTTACACAGCCGTCATCACTCACACACACACACACACACACACATACCCCCCTTCACTCGACTCGTACTTTACGCTGTTGAGAGGCAAAGGCTGGCCCAGGACTCCGATTTGGCCATATTAAACCAATGTGTGTGAAAACCGCTGACACCATCTGTCTGGATTTTCCACAGTGTTTGTGTGAAAGGTGCAATAAAACAGGCATAATTTTAATTTACTTTAGCACAGTAAGGAGCTCTTCATCATTGCCAGCAATGCTATCAAGTTCAATTTCTGCCACTCCTAACAAGTTTTAAGACCGTGCTGAGACTTGCTGTCATTTAATCCAATTTAAATTACATCCGACTGCTCTTTACACATATTCTACCCATTAAAAAACAGCAATTCAACATCAACTGAAATTAGAATGGACGTACACATGCACCAGGTTGCAGTGAGCCAGATTTCGCAGGAAATGACGGGCAGATCCCACGATTACTCCTGAATATGGGATCGTGATTAACGTCATGGATTGGTAGCTTATGCCGTAAATGAGCGACCGTTAGTGCAAACACAAGCCGTGAGACCAAGCCATACGAGGACGGTGGATGATGAGGATGAAACTCCAGAGGGTCAAAGTGACGGTTATCTGTCACTGAATCAGGGCTGCACTGGGTTTGGTCACTTAAAGGGTCTGGTGGGGCAGTTTGCCTCTTCCAGTGCAGAGTCTGAGTCAATCCTCCAACACTCACGAACAAACACGCATCTCTTCTAATTAACATAAATTAGAGTGTAAAATTACAAAAATGAGCAAATCACAAGATTGTTGTTTGACAATTCAATCTATACACAAAACTAAGAGGGCATGAATAAGTTAATAAAATATAATCTACATTTCTCAAAATTTATACTGAAAATATACCTGACCTTGGTCCCTGTGTAAGATACGGAACTGATTTAACATTTAAGAGGCTAACAAACAATACTGGGGGTTCTGTAAGGGTTTACAAATGCCAATCCTGACAGGCTCACGGCATCTTTCATGACAACTCCATCGCGTGTTTTTAGTACACGTTAAACAAAAAAAGATCAAAATGTCTACGCTTGAATGTCAGTATCTTGGTGGACAATATATAACAGAAACTGTATAAATTAATTAAAATCAAGAGTGCACCTTTCAGCATTGCATGGCTCATTTCCCAGAAGGCCAATGTGATTAATCAGTCCTCACAGGCTTTGGTCAATTCATAGCTTTTTAATTGATTTTGGGGAAACTGGGGCATTAAATACGTATTTTGACCGTCCTGAACACAACAGGATTTAATCAGGAATTACTCGATGCCTCATCAAATGTGGCATTTTGTTGTATGAGGTAGTTAAATTCTTATCTGTGCTAACTGAAATCATCTCCACTAAGGTTTGTGGGGCACACGGACTTTGTGTCTACGCTAAAATGTTTCTGACATTTTACAATGTTAACCCAACTCATTTTTAAATAAACCAAGAAAAAGTGCTCGTATAGATTGCCATATAGTTGGAAAAGTCAACATTCCATACATTTTCTTTACTAAACTCTCAGTTTGCGTGTCAATTGTGTCATGAAATACGCCATGAGCCTGTGATGATACGGTGAGTCACACAACAGATTCTGACCACAAACTACTATTAAAATTATTTGAGGCCAATTCCTGTCCTTTATCATTTCTTTTTTATGAATAAATTAGGCCCTCTTGTTGCTCTGAGGTAAAGATTTTCAGAGCAACTAGGATTAGGGATCTTTAAAAAAAACCCCCAAAAAAAGGCTTCTTAAGCTCATCAGGGCTGATTGGTACACAACGAAAATCTAAGTGATTACAGCTTTCACAGATGCAGTAAATCGCATGTCAGGAAATAGGGATGCACCAATACCGCTTGTTTACCCCTCTTGATACCATTTTCCCACTTCTGATTCTGATCTGAGTACTTGATTTTACACATCATCCATACAGAGTAGCGATCCTAAACTCTTTTTTTGATACAATTGGAAAGCAGGAGACAAACCCTTCATATTGAAACGTTGTGATATTCCGTGTAAGGGGACACATTTGGTAGTTCTACAAACTGCATTTTTGGTTGGTATGGATCAATACTCAATCAGCAGTTACCGGATCAGTGCATCCCTATCTGAAAACATTCTTACGGCTAAAATAAAATCCAGAGACACGCGACAAACAAAAACAAAAGCCTTTGGAAATAAAATGGATGGAAGGGAAAAAAAACCTTCCATCGGAAAATTACGACACTCTACAAACATTACCCTACTCGGAAAAGTACAAGTAGGAGCTGTATGGTAGTCTGTGACAAAAATACGACAAAAACTAAATGCAAAGTGAGCAATATCAAGAAAAGCAAAAAGTAGTCTTGAGGCAAAGTTTTCCCAAACACAGAGCAGAAGTAGGTGAGCAGCTTGGCTTTGTCCTAGGAATGAGAAGAACCGAACTTGGTAGAACAGAATTCCCCCGCAGTTTGTCACTTCCCGCCAAAGTCCATGCCGCTCTGACCGGCCTCGGCATCCACCAGCGAGGAGGCAAAAGCGGACTGGACTATCTGAAAACCAAAGGACTCGAGCAGAGACATGTTTTGTTGAGGGGAGAAAGGAGATGTCAGGGATGGCGTCAGCTCGTTTAATCCGGACCCGGCGGCCCCTTGACCTTTCTGGGTTTTGTGTACTCTGTGCTGGTGCTTGTTGAGGTAGGACTTGGTACGGAAAGCCTGACCACAGATGCCACAGTTAAACTTCTTCTCGGGGTCCATCTTAACTTTGGGTACCTGTGGAGAACCCAAGGCCCCTGCAGAGGCTCCATTACAGGCTAAAGACGACATCTCCAGCGCCTGCCCGTCAGGTTTGTCTGGAGATTTCAGCTCGTCGCCGTTGGACATTTCCCCAAAAGAGGGATCGGATTCTTCGGATTCCAGGTGAGGGCACTTCCCAGAGTTTTCCTGGCCATCTGAGGTCACGTGGTAACGGTGGAGAATGAGACACAGAGAAAGAAAGAAAAAGACGATTAAAAAAACAACAACCCACATATACACAAATTTATATAAACGTGCAATACTTCACAAAATTCACAAATGCAGCAAATTCAATCCCGTAGTTGGTTTCCACCTGCAACAATTTCCAAGTTTAAACTTCAGAAGTTAAGTGAGCCGACACAGTACTGAAGTGGCGACACCAAACACAAGAGGAGCACAATTGTGACAAACGATTTAGCAGACTAGAAATACATAAATTAGTATAAGATGGACAAACATCCTTTTACAAATGTTAACCAATCATCAAACTCCATTCATTTGTCACGGGACCACTGAGAACTTTGTCGTGCTCATCCAATCAGTGGGCTGTGCTAACACCATGCCCCCCACCCACACTGCTGCGGGACTGTACTGACCTGCAAGAGGCCCATGGACGGGGAAGCCAGGCACCCCGCCAGAGCGACACTCCCAGAAATATGGAGCCCCACCTGACTTCCCCATGAGCAGCTCAGGCTGCAGGCTCAAGGGCGGGGGGCCAGGCTGAGGAAGAACTGGGTGTCCAGAGAGCCCATGAAAACGACCCTCTGCCTCAGACGAGGTGAGAAGCAGCTGGCGACTGGCACACAGGTCTACACAGCACCCGGCCAGAGAAAAAGGAGGGGGAGGGACAGACATAATAGGCCAGCGGAAACCATACAGACAGAATTACCTTCATTTCATCACCATTTCGTGCAATGCTGTCTGCAACAAAGCAAGCCTGAGCTGTCGGAGTCCTAGGATTAAAACAGCTGGAAGCGGATGAAAATGCAGCCTCTGCCACTCGCACTTAAACAGAACGCCACAATACTGAAATACTTGAGGTTCTTTGTCAGTAACGGCAAAATCCATACGCTACTTATTTAACCCTACACAGACTATAGTGAAAATGGACGGGCGAACATAGGGACAGTACACATGACCATTTTCAGGAATAAATTATATCTATCTTTTTTCTTGCTTGAATGTAACCAGTGAATTCTGCCATGCCAGATGAACGGTACTGTGTTGACATTCACACAATTCCTGGCATCCTGGAGCGCTGAATTCACATCGACACATCGAGAAAAACTACCGTTACCTGAGACTCGACGAATTATGGCGAGATCGGTTTTGGAAATTGTTGGAAATTCTGACAATGTTTGAACTCACAATCTGATGTGAATCGATTAAACAGAAATATGTGATAAATTTAGGAAGGGCTGGTTCCGCATCATGCAGGGTCATGAACTGTTGATGTGTCATCACTGTCATTTATGATAAAAAGCACCTCGCCTTTGTGTGTGTGTGTGTGTGTGTGTGTGTGAGCTGGCTCTTCCCCTGATCAGTGTCTACTAGTGCCCCTGAACATTCAAACAGATGTGTTCCAGCATCGACAACATTCTCAACCCTCAACTAGGTTCTCATTCCAAAATCCCAAACGTTTTGGCGTTTCGAGCCTGGCTTACGTTCAGAGATCCTGATTACACCCCAACATGAAGGCATATTTACATATAGAGAGCTTTGTGAATGGTTCTGACGATTACTAACCATCATGCAACTGCAGCGGTGCCATCATTTAACTGCTTCATTAAGGAAATGAGCAAAGAAGCCTCCAGTATAAATACACACATCACGACGTAAACAAAGAAACAAACTGGAAATATTCTTCAAAGCGCACACATGAACAACAACTAACAGCATCTTGGCACACTGTGACATGTTCCTGTCAATAACTGGCTGGCAAACACAAAAGGCAATTTTTTTTGTAGGGAACGACAATAAAAAATTGCAACTGGCAAATTTCACTCTTACTTAAGTTTTACTTCCTTTTCTTTGTTGGAAAAACATTATTTCTGAGTCATTCTTTCATTCAGCACACACACACACACACACACTCCATCAAGCAGTTCATAATATTCCAGAATTTCTCTTTTTTATGTGCACCGTCTCTGTCCTATTGTTTTGCCAGCAAAACAACAAACATTCCAATGACTCCAAGGTACATGAAGCACACACGAGAACAACCATGCAGCGCTGCGCATCGCTGACTGACTGATGACGGCCCAGCCGAGCGGAAACAGACAGTTAACCATGCGCTCCCATGGCCATGCTACACAGGCAAACAGAAATAAAGCAAATGAAGTCATTTAGCGCTTTGATTTTCCACGAGTCACTTGCAACTGCAGAAACGATAAGGCAGATGCACTTCAAACGGTTTGATTATCAAAATGGGAATGAAAAGTATAGCAACATTATCTCACCACAGTCGAGCCTTAAAGAGCCATGTTTATATTTGATAGTCAAAGCAACGGTTGGCGGTGATGTTGACATACTGTACAATGTATGGGTCTTATTTTCTTAAAACAACAGCCTCAATCTACACTTAGTTTGATGTCTATAGAGTGTATGCAAGGGATCCACCTGTCTGTACTGGGTAGTGTCCATTCTAAAATGACATGACTACAGGATGTAAAGGGATTTTGATCATCCAAATAAATTATAATTACACAATAAAACGGTTTTCACTGACCACTTAAGTCAATCTGACCTTGGACTTGAATAAGGGACACGGATCTCTATGTGCTGACAACATATGCTATCAAACATGCAGCTGATAACATTCCAGCAGTCAGGAAAACTAAATAAGTCGGAAAATGGTGCTCGTAGAAGTGTGAAAAAACGTTGCCTTGGCAGATCAGACGTAGAGACGGTCGTGTAAACTTCTGCTCTCTTTGAATAGAGGATGCAAACAGAAAGACTTCCAGGAAAAAAAAAGAAGCAAAATGGTATGTATGTATGTATGAGCGACAAAGCTAAGTAGCAGATGCTGGCATGTGTTTGTGTTTTCAAACATACACCGAGATGCGGCAGCACATTTCTCGGGAAAGAAGCAGAGCAAATGACAGCCAGAAACATGAACTTTTGGGATGGGGCGGACGGCTGCTTGCCTTCCACTGAACACTGGTGTCCCATGTGGTAAGGGGTGCCGTTGTGCAGCTGCGGTTCCCCCCTTGGCTCAGAGTAGGTGTGCATTGTGCCAGAGGGGGGCAGCGGAGAGCCATGGTGTGTCTTTATATGCACCTTAAGGTAGGACGCAGTTGAGAAACCTGAGACCAAAGAACAAAGAACAAGGCAGTTGTTCGACGCGCTCACAGCCTTAGATATGAGAAGGAGGTCGGGGACACATACACACTTCTCATCGTGCTCCCTGTGAAACAGACATACAAAAGGTATTTCCCAAAATGTCTGAGCTCCTCCAAAATCTCAATGGCATTTTTGTAAAAAGAGTCACTGCATGTGTTTACATCGTGTGACAAATATGTCTGTAATGACATTTCCCATAAGACTAAGCAAAGGGAGGGCAGAGTGATGCATGCTGGGGAGAAGTTGTCAGCTGTGATGCGTTTAGAAGAGTTCATTATGTAAATTAAGACTCTGTGTGTTTTTGTTTTTAGAATAGTTCCAACAGTGCTCATCATTGATTTCCCGTCACATGACAAGCGTTTTGACACACTGCACCGCTACTTGTGAAATAGTAGTACGCAACAGGATAAGCGACTGTTTAGGAATAACCTGTGCTACTGTCAAGCTACTGAAAAAAAGTAGTTAAGTTAGTACCGTCACTGCTTGTAGCAAGCCAACCCCCAACACTACTACAATCCATTGTTGGATCTGCCGTTCACTCTTAACATTAACATAGGAAATGCTGTCATTACTAACGATGTAATAACCACCTTGTTCTTCCGCATGCATTCGTGGAACCAAATATATGCTACACACACTCACACATGCGAGCTTCCAGAGGCTTCAGATGACACGGCCTGCGAGCAATCCTGATGGGCTTATGTTTGAATTTCATTGTCGGTTGGAATGTACTGTTGTGTTCAGTACTTTTCCAGAATGCATCACTATATGTTTTCCGTGTTGTTGAAGGCCAAGTCTTTCATGAATAAGACGCGGGATTGCAAAAAAAGTAACAAATGAAGCACAAATGGTTGCCTTTATGTTTGACCCAACACAAGGGATATTTGCAGAGCTGCAGTGAACCCCACACAATCACGCCAAACAACTTCTTTCACCTAGACTAGTCAAAGAAGGCCTTGGCACAAAAAACGAGAGGATATTTTCTGCCCCATTACTATGCAATTGTCTTAACGGAAATGCAGCTTTAAAATGCGCTGGAAATGGGCAATTTTGACAAGATGTGATAATTCAACTCTGTGCATGTCCATGTTGCACTGTTACATCATCGTGTATTCCCTTTTGGAATGTATGTAACAGCATCCAGTGCATTCCTCCAGAACATAGAGAATGCTGGCTGAAATGAGTATTAAACAGTTACCAATAATTACCTTTGTTGCAGATGCCACAGTAGTTATGAGTTCCTTCGCTGTGTTTCTTGAGGTGGTCTGTCATATATGCAGCACGCAAGAACTTGCCACAGACTTTGCAGGGGATTTTGTCTTCGTGACACGCGAGATGTGACCGGAGCCGATCTCTTGTGGCAAAAGAGGCGTTACAAATCTAAAAGAGAGAGTAATGTGTAAAATTTTACCCCCACATAGTTTTAAGTGACATTAATGTTGCAATCTGTATAAGGTTGCATGGTAAATAAGTGATCTATCTCACCTGGCACTTGTGGGGTCTCTCCGTTGTATGAACTTGTTTGATATGTCCGTTCAGGTGGTCTGGTCTGCAAAGCAGGAAAGCAAAAACAATGTTCATATTACATGTTTAATTTATTTTTGGACTTGTGCTGTACCTACAAAATACAAACACACTTAAGATGATGAGATGATGTATTAGTGTATTAAGATGTATTAGTGCCAAATAACTCACTGTGAACAATTTTAAAGTGCAATAATCTAGTAGGTTTACAACAAAGAACTAAAATATGAGGGGTGTAGACCAGAACCCTTGTGCTTGCACCATCTTGCCCTTTTTTGTACATAACGTAGGCACAGGGTTGGATGCACAGACCGCCAATGCCGCATCTAGTTTGCACCACCCGCATTGGCTTCCTGTTTGTCAAATAAAATGTGGTTTTATATAAAAGAAGTGAGAACGAAACCATTCAAATCTACTTGTAAGGCACAAAATTGACTGTCGTGCCCATGCAAATCAGGTATTTGTCGTGCCAAAAGAGTGCAGAAAATTTTTAAAGCTGACACCATTTAGTAGACAAAAAGTTCACAACATATTACCGGGAGCTCAGCCTGACAGGCCTGGCTATTTTTGTTTATCTAAATAATCTTCTTAAATTATGTTGGTGATATTCCACTTGACAAAAACGCAGAACACACTGAGCATCACATACGATACATACGTACAAGAATAATAGCGTATGGGATGCAAATTCAGTGAATATGTATACAGTGGCAGATATGACATGTAATGACTCCTCCAAAACAGCAGGTGGCGACAGAGAGTCTGTTAATAGGCCTGGGAGTATTGGGCCCGACTGTGTTGTCTGTGCCGCTGCAGCCAGATGACATCAGTGACAAGTCCCTTTGTAATGATTCAATCTTTGTGCAAACAGAGATGCAGACATATTTACAACACTTTATTATTGATTTATCTATTTTTAAACTAAAAGCACGACAGCTAACTGGCCAAGTAAGATTGTGTAGATTCAAACATTGATGACATTGATTCGTCTTTACATCTGGATGTGATCTCAGCCCTGTTTTGGTCCTTAGTCTGACATGACGAGTTATGAGCAGGCTCTGTGCTTGAACTGTTCATTTGCTCGCTTTTGGCTTCTCTGCCGTTTTGAGTTGATGTGGAAAAACACATTTTACCAATCCAACAATAAAAAGTGAATAAAAATAATGTTTATCTTCTATGGTGTTCTTCTACTTATATTCCAATTCTCCTCTATTTGAGTGATTGTGGCCTTCAAGTGCAAACAACAATTGTAAACGCTGAATTCTTGCAGAGTTCACCTGGACCATCAGGACATTAAACATCTGGAGGGCCTAATTTCATCCAACAACACACACACACACACACACACACACACACACACACAC
>OMNV01022472.1:31795-110574 GCA_900303265.1 Brotula barbata | reverse complement strand
GGGAGAGAATGCAGATTTAAAAAAAAAAAAAATACAGAGAAAGAAAGGCACAACCAGGACTTGCTGCTTCCTCTGGAGACTTCCTGAAATGCTCTGTCCAGTCACATCTACAGACAGGGGCCCACCAGCCACACCACAGAGAAAGGGGGAGAGTAAGAGCATGGACTACTCACCAATCTGTTCCCAGCTAGCACTAGCCATTTCTCAGTGCAGTTGGGGGAATACTAGGGAGGACCAGACAAAGGAATGCTACTGTGTGTTGTGACTACTTTGTCTCTGGCAGTTGTCGTTTGAACTGCAGGGTAGTTTCACCATTCCCATACCAAGAAAAAGAAACAAGAGCTATGTACAGGGAGAATAAGATTCTTTCCCATGATCTGTACAATTTGGGCCTATACATTATTTACTTCAGTTTACTGCAATGAATCTAATAAAAAAAAACTGTGGCAAAAACAAATTTCCATTACTCATCTTCTGTTGTCTCAATTCTGAGATTCTTCAAAAGCAGTGAGTTCAAGGTTGAAGACAAAGCATGGTTGCTGTCCATGTTTGTGCAACAAGTTTCAAAGTAAAGTTCACATTATTCTGTAACACGAAGGTGGAGATGGGTGGGGGAAAACAAAAACAAAAAACAAAAAAACCAACTTTGATATCCAGCACAATGTTTCAATTTGTTATGGCCGGAACTCCAGTTCATCTACGCTTATGACCTTGGCAGGCATGGAGGGCAGTGGCTGCTCCAGCACGTCTGATCCAAACCACTTGGCGAGGCCGAGAGGAGGACTGCCTCCATATCGCTGAGAGCCGTTTGTCCGGTGAGGGCCTTGACTCTGTGACTGAGGGCCTGGGATAGTTGGATGTACTGCAAGATAAAATTTCAAATTAAACTCAGCACAAAAAAAAAAAAAAAATTAAGTTCACATTTTTAGACAGAAAACTACACAGCAATTCTCATGTTCCTGTAAAACACCGAGTATTCAATTATTGCATTTGCTTTGCAATGTAAATACTGGGTATACAGAAGTAGTGTCAGCCCTCATAACATGACCATTTCATAGTTTAGTATATCTGGACAGCAAATACAATTCAGGCATGGTAATTCTTACAATTATACCATAGTCATTTATCTTACGCCCTCATTCATTTTTAATCCAAGCTAGGGCTAAACAGTGTATCACCTTTTTACTGTTCTCACACCAAGTCATTGATTCAATGTGCACATGGCAAAGGGCTGCAATAAAAACTGAGTTGATTGAGATCCACAAAAGGCTGAATGCCATTTTCTCTCCATGTCATGCACCTTGAACTCAGTGGACATGTTGGTCAATGGCATACAGACTTAATGCAAAAAATGAAGTCTAGATACATAAGTTTGTGAATGAAATTGTGGCTGCAGTGTGAGGAAAAACAATCTTGTAATTGATTAATCTTGTCTGTAATTACTTGTCTTAAATTTGTACAATAAAGCCCAAATTTATGTTCTATACTTGCCGCAAGTAAAATTGGCATTGCTTTCTTATTGTGCTCATTAATCTTGAACTTGGATGCGTCAGATCCCATCATCCAACAAGTTTCTCCACATTGTGCAGCCCTAATCAAAACCATAAACTTCGATAATCTAAAACTTGCAGAGCAAGATATTGCCTTTCGACCACATGTCCATATTTAATGAAACCATTACATACATGGTCTCTGCTGCTGAAGCTGCTGCTGCATTACTGCTAGCTGCATCTGAGTGTTTGCTCTGGGAGGTAGTAGTGGATGCCCTGTTGCACCTAGAGGATATAGCGGTTGTCCTAGCAGGGCAGGAGGCAAACCTTGAAGTTGTGCAAGGTCAACGTGTGGTGGAAAGATACCTAGCAAGCAGAAATGGAGACTTAGTTACTGCAAAAAGTTTAATACTTAATAACTAGTCAGCAATAAATATATATTTTTTCAAATCATAAAAGAAATGGCAATCAATGGCACTAACCTGCTTGCAAAAGAGCAGGCCCGAGCTGCTGAGGTTGGATACCCTGGGCCAGCATTCGTTGCACCACAGTAGGGTGAAGCTGAGGTGGAGAGGGTCGCACCATAGGTACATGGGATAGCAGAGGTACTGGGTAGACGGGACGGGGGAAGTTTGAGGTTGACCCCGTAGGTAAAGTAGGTGTATGCTGTCCTGTGGTGCCTGGCCTGAGAAGCTCTTGGTCCTTGCTTGGCAAGGTCTGTGATGACAGTGTTGAGGGGCAGGCCTTGGCCCCACAAGACTGGGAAGCATTACCATCAATGGTGTCCGGGTAGAGGTTTGGGGAGCTCCTGTCTGTAATCACATAACCCAAATCCCAATGTTACAAAGTCCTAAAACCTCAGATTCAATACATCAAAGCGGATGTGGGCATGAAATGGCTCTGTACCATCTTGAGAGTGCGTTGCAGCCTCCTCCTTGGTTTCTGGATGGCCAAGTGGGTCGTCTCTGCTTTTTTCCTTTGTCTCATACATTTTGCGAATCACCGATGTGGGTGTAAATGATGGGGATAACTGTGGGGAAAAAAGCACCACATCATCTGTGTGTGTTTGGAATGCAGGGCAACAACAGAACATTACCTAGTTATGTTCAGTGGCTACTTGATGCTGTACAATCTGAAATAACAGCTTGCAGGACTAAAGCACAGCTTACCATGCTGGTCACGGCATTTCCTGGAGAGTTCCTTCCAGCAGACGGAGGTCCTGGACCAGGGGAGCGATTAATACGCTGCTGTCTGTGAATCACAACCATATAGTTTGTAAGTAAACAAGGAAATAATGAAAACGCCAGTTCTCGTTACAATTATGCCGAACAGCAAAACATTCTCCTGACTGACTCGTTTTTGGATTGAATATGATAATACTAATAACTGGTAATTGAGGTGCAAAAACGTGTGAAAGGTTGATGAACTAAAGCCAGTGTAGTAGAGATAAAAACAACAACATAGCAGAACATGAATACACAATGAGACTGAGCACTAACCTATTTCGGAAAGATTTATCCTGTGCTTGCTTGTAACTTGATTGGTATGAATGATGGCCATGCAGAGCAAGGTCCTGCTGATATGCCAGAGCTTCAAGGTCCGCTTGGCTCACTGGCATAGATAGAACCCTTATCTGAAGAGAGAAAAAAAGTATATATAAGAGGATAAATACCGTATAAAGCAATGAAAGCATGTACATTAAACAAGCAATCACAACCGTGAGACTCAGTTATGCATTGAGTTGTACGAAAACCAGGAAAATAAAGTTTCAATTTACCTGGTGCGCAGCAGATCCTGGACTGATAGATCGCTGTATATCAGCAAATTGCTCGTGCAGCATAGGCTGAGGACCTACAGGAAAACCTTGCACTGAGATGACAAAAAATAAAATGAACCACCTTCTCTCAATAATAGAAACACATTTGACTAAACAGTGATGGACAGATTCATCCGGTGAGCTGATTTAAGATGTTAAATCTTTTTTTTTTTTAATTAGTAGGAATATATAACCGAAAACACAATGATGGATGAGAAACTTGCCTACAAACACAAGATAGGTGATCGCATGCCCTCTTTAAATGAAAGAAATGCAGCCTTGTAGTGTTTCCCCTACTTTAAACCATTAACTGGGCACTTGTTGAGCCAGTGGTTTTCACCTGGCTCACACCTTTAAGTTAAACTAGCCTGCTTCTTTTGCTGATTGATAGCACTGAAACTGGTCGTTAAAAATAAACACATTTCGGTCTCTGTTGCTAGCAATCATCGGAAACAGGAAGGAGCACTCAAAGAAAGCAGTCTTTGTCAAACTCATTTACCTGGTGAGTCAGAACTGCTGACACCTGAAACTGCATACAGCTATGTTTTTGGATGAGGTTCCAGTATTAAGAACTTTTCTTGGTGAAAACTAATTATTTATGAATTAACTTGATTAGAAACCTTCATGATGAAAATGGATTACATGAGGGGAACTGAATACAGGGAGCAGAGTCTGGGAAAAAGTAAATGTTAGACACAGATTTCATAGGGCCTATTACAACCCTGCAATCTTGCGTTGCAACGGATTCGATTCAGCTTGTTCTCTTTATGTTGTGTAACATCAATCTTTCTCACAAAACGCTCGTCTTTTTAAATCACGACTATCTCCTTTGCAATGACCTTACCTGCAGAAGGTTGTAATCGATTCTGGAAGTAGTCAGGGGAGGGAGCCCTCTGTGGAAACAGTTGGGGTGAAGGGGCCTTGTGTAATAGGCCATGTAGAGGGGCAGAAGTAGCTGAGCCCTCAGAGCTTCCCAGTAGACCACCAAGTAATGTAGGGGATACACGAGGAGGACCCTGACCTCCAAGGAGTTCCTACAACACACATACACTCACATAAATATGTTGTTGAACATTTAACCTGAAATTCAAGTTTTAAAACATCTTACTGTCTGAGAAATTAATTTCTGCAAATTAATGAGGAACTGTTGTATCATATATGAACAATGTGTAGAATTTTTTAAACACAGACTATACTATCTTACTTAGATTCACTGAGGCATTAGGGAAGTTGGAGCCATTGGACAATGGTTGAGTGCATTTAACAGTTACCTTCCACAGCTAGCTGAGAAACAGATTCGAAATACCGTATGGCAAAACATTACGGGGCAGCACGGTGGCTTAGTGGTTAGCACTGTTGCCTCACAGCAAGGAGGTCATGGGTTAAATCCCAGGGTTGATCACCACACCTTTTGATGGCGTTTGCATGTTCTCCGTGTGTTGGCGTGGGTTTCAAGGTGCTACAGTTTCCCCCACAAAATGTTAGTCTACTCACTCCTGACATTGCCCTTGACCATGGCAAGGCAGAAGATCTGGAGTTTGTCCCCCAGGTGCTACTGTGCGTGTGTTTGCACGTGCATGTGGGTGTTAGGATGGATTAAATGAGAAAGAAAACAATTTCCTTATGAGAACAATCAAGTACTGTTCTTTCATTACTTAACGTTCCATTGTATTATCCTGACTGAATAAAAAGTAAATATACAAACCTGGAATATGTTCTTCTGTTGCTGCTGAGCAGGTACCTGAGCTTCAGGCAGTGTCCCCACAGCTTGGTCTGGAGGTTGCTGTACAGGCACAAACATTTTGAGGCATTTGCAGTAAAACACCCCCCCTCCACCCAAAAAACCCAACATTATCGAACACTCATTCCAGAGGGCATTCAGCAACACAATGTGTCAAAGTTAGTGCAGTATACATACAACTGACGTGTCCTTTTGTCAGACACAAATATGCAAGCTGAATTCTTCCCAGCTCCAACAATGCAAGCCCACTGCGATGATTGAACAATTTAGTTGCTAAATAAAAAGTGTCCCTTGTGCAAGTCAATTATGTTAATCAGTTAAAAGGTATTACTGTTGTTCCTCAATGAGCATACGCTGGATGAAACACAGAACAAAATCCAAAGACACCAATCTCGAATCTGACTTGCACAGACAACACTTTTTGCTTTGATACAATCCAACACACAGCATGCAAATAAAAACCTCAACAGTTCAAAAGCAAATTTATGCCCATCACTTCCTACATTCTCCATGAATTTTGCAAATAAGAGAAATAATTTGAATTATTGTTTTTAAAACACGTTTCCTTTCAAAGGGATATACTTACACCATTTGTGTTGGCTTTAGGGTGAGTTGGCAGAGTTCCACTTGCCTTCATGCTGCTAACCAATTTATTAAAAGCTGACATGTCTGTGTCACGTGAGCGTGGATGAACACTGGGACCACCAGTTAAAGCCTCCTCTAAGTGCTCAGCCATAAAGGGGGTACCATTTCCTCTCTGAGAAGGTGGAACCTTTCGTGCTTGTGATTCAGATCCCAGCTTCATTGCCTTCATTTCTCCCTCTACCTCCTCCAGTGACAGCACCACTCCAGAGTTAGCTGAGGATCAGATAGACATCCATATATCGTCCAAACTTGCAGTCAAAAAAAATGAATAGAATTCAGGTGCACCCTCGGATCGAGTGCCAACAGAATAAAGAGTAGATACTGCCTTTAACATTGTTGCATGAGTACCATAGCAAGACATATTCTTTTACTGGTTTAAGTGTATAGCATACCCCCTCTCCAAAAAAAGCCTCTTAAAAGAATGAATTTGTGCATCGATGCCTTCTAAATTTTACTGGGTGTCTGAAACGGCACTCACTGCTTTCACGTAGTCGAGCTTTGTTGACTGACAGGGTGGAGAGGAGAGGCTTCAGGTCTACTTTAGCCTTGTGCAATAGCTCCAGGATGTCCACCTTCTCCCTGCCCTCCGATGATTGAATAGGTGTGAAGTATGGAGCTGGGCCATGGCTAGGGGAGGAACTGTGTGGTTCAAGCCCTACAGGAGAGCATAACAAATCCATAGTTTTGGACAACTCACAAACTGGAACATCTGAGTATCACGCAGTCCAGTGTGTTTACCTGCTAATTTTTCCAGTTCCTCATGGGGAGTTGACCTTAGGCTACTGGATCGGCTGCCTGAAGGGCTCAGGTTACTGGAGAACCACTGAGAGAAACGGCTCACCGATACAGGACCCTCCCCTAAAACGTCCTCTATCATCTGCAACACAAAATCAGGCTTGTGAGGAAAAGTGGATAAATCAATCAAGTAGACCAAAGCTTATGACAAAAGGTGGCACTTACGTTTAGAGCGCTTTCCATCGGTTCAGCACAAAATATACCGACACTGAAGGCAGTGGTATCATTGAATGCTCTGCTGGGCTTGTGTTCAATTACCGCAGAAAACTAGTCAGTGCACATCTTTCCCCTTTCAGTTTTGCTCAATTTATTTATATGGTTAGCAATGGGTCTAAAACAATGATGGGCATAAATTTGGTTTGTTACAGTGTGTAAAAACCCCATGCAGGAGCCCACTGGCAAAATTTGGAAAGTGCACCATTTAGTGAAAACACCCAACACCACAGAGTTCAGCAAGATCAAGCCAGTGCAACAGAGGTATCAGTATACTGAATTAAAAGGTGCTTGATCTTTGCATTTTGGTTTGGCACAATACAAGCATGTCAAACAATTGGTCAGGCCAAAATCTGAATTATCAAAGCATGGAATCCATCCAAAGAAGTGTTCTCAGTTTCATGAAGAGTATAAATTCTAGTATAAATTTGTGAATAAATTTTAGAAATATCATAAATTACATTTAAAAAGTCCAGGCCACAAGTCTTGCTTGAAAGGATAGATACACCTCACATACTTAAATACATAAATGAAGACACCACCCCTACTGTGCACACCTTAAGCTCATACAAAAAAACCCCCACAAAGTGCACCCCAGGACTTACAGAGGCCAATCCAGGCATGGTCTTCTCCAGATTGAAAAACTCATTGAAGTCAAAGTCTCCTGTTGACTGGTCAGGCAGAACATCAGGGTGGGGAACCTCTTGATCAGCTGTAGACAGCAAACCCTCATCTTGCTCTCCAATGCGTCCACCATTACATTCCACTGTGGCACACATACAGAAATTGCAATGTTACTTATGCTTACACGAGTAGAAAATTAATCAGTTTTAATTGTTGTGGAGTATTAATGTTCTTGACAATCAGAATGAATGATACTATTAAATTTTTTACATGCCTTCTTTCACCGACTCTGTTCGCTTCCTTGATCGCTTTAACCTGCGCTTGTCATCTTCCAGGATTTTGTCATCAAATCCAATGAGCTCAATAGTCTCAGATTGGCTTGTGGGACCACCAGAGAACCACTCTGGCTCCTCCTCTGCATAAGAGTCATTCCTTCTTCTTTCACTAAACACACGTTTGTCACCAAAATCCCTCTGCAAACAGATGCATTTAATTTAAGTACAAGCATAAAATGTATGACAATACCAGGAAATGTGGTAACAGTAAATCACTGATTGTCCATAATATTGTCTCTGGGTTTTGACAGAAGAAACCCTAATTAGTATGGTTAAATGTTTGACTTTGACTGCTGACTTTTACTTTTTATCCAAAAAACAAAACAAATTACTGTAACATACTGCAGCTTAGTCGAACTAAAATATGCAGAACTTTTTGCTTTTCCTAAGTTCATCGCTCAGCTATCACTTTAAAGAGACACTGAAGTGATGCAACACACACTAACCCTGAATCGCTTATCTTTGAAGTCTCTTTCACGTTCCCTCTCCTTATCCACACGGGCTTCTCTGTCAAAAGCTCGTGTGGCAATTATGCGGCCACTGCCGATTCTGCGTGCCCCCCCAAGACGGAGACTCTCATTCTCCTTATTTTCTAAGGGGCTAATGGGACGACGGGTGTGGGGTGCAAGTGCAGCATTGCCCTGACAGCCCCCGCCAAAGCTGCGTCTCTGTGGGCTTAGTATGACGTCCAGATCATCCTCCTTTAAACGCTCACGAGGGTCTGAGGACAACAGAAGAGTCAAACACATTCTATACCAAGACATCAAAGTTGCTTATCATGGTAGATGGCTATAATATATACTACACTTGCCTGGAATTCTTCTTTTCAGGGGAACTCTATCCTCCATATAGTCCTTCTTAAAACCTTCCACCGGAGAGCTGCGCTCTGAAGTGGGATACAGTGAAGCATGCCACTTCTCAGGGTCCCAGACACCATCACTGTATCAAAACACCACAATTAAAGGCTTCAATGATTTGTTTTCAGACAGGTGCTTTTGAGCAGTACTTTTCCTAGGGGGAAATGCATTTCTAAAAATCAGAAAAACATACAATACCTATAAGTTTTATTTTTCTTTGAAATCAATTCTTACCTGTCATATTTCTCAGAGAGACATTCTGGTCTTTCATTGGAGCATGGCAGTTCCTTTATTTCGAGAAGCTCCTCCTGCATGAACAATTACAACAGTATTCAGTAAAATAAGCAACCCTGCGTGTCATCCAATATATTGTATTCTCCATCACCTTGGTGTATCTGTAAGGAGCTGTAGGTTCTGCCGGTTGCTTCACTTGGCCCAAGGCAGAATCATCATTCTTCTGTTCCACGCAAACATCGTTCTCCATGACGGATTCAGACATGCTGAACTATCTGATTGAAATGGGCACAACAAGACAAATGAATAAAATACCCACAATCAGATACCTGTTTATTAAAAAGCTTTGACCGGGCCCGTGAACGGCTGACAATTGACGCCGGCCAGCCAGACACTACGTTTGAGGAAAAGAAAATCTTACTTGTGCACCCCAGAGCATGTGCACGACAACGTGAGAAGTGTAGGTCTAGGAGTAATAACTTGAAATAAAAATACACAGCAAAGGTAATGATAAACTTTGCCTTACATCGAAGTAACCTGTTTGATAGTTGCTGTAGCAAACAACGCTAGCCAATTAGCCCGTTAATTGGCAACAGCTACAGAACGCCGACGTGAGTGACAAGTCAATTATGATAAATTGAATAATTGACCAGCATCTATCGTGTGACAAACCGATTTGTAACCCTAGTTTAACATCTCTAAATGCACCAACAACACTTTAAATAAAAATCTCCCTCCTGAGCTTTATGAAAACACATCGGTCGCTCAAAGAATGGTAGACACTTGGATGAGCTGACGTTTAACGAATAAACGATCTAAATCTCAACTAAGGTACAGAAGGAGTTTCCAAATGCAATAGCCGTTCTGATCCACTTATAAAACAGATGTGGACTTACTCAGAGTATGCTGTGTAGAATATTAGCCGCTCAATGGTTGTTCACGTTAGCTAGCTAGCTAACCTAGCATTTATAGCTAGCTAGCCAGCTAACTAGCTGGGAAATGGGGATAATGCCCACCCAGAGAGCACCAAATCCTAAGCCGGTTGGGTTTCTACAGTAATTTCTAGCAAATACACACTCTACTGAGGTAACTAAACACAATAACACAGGTCCAAATGACAACTTAAGTCGTACGGATACTGTGTAATCTCAAATAAACGTCTACTCTTTCTCTGTTTTCAAACTCGTAGCAGCAATTTTCCTCTGATCACCGCTTTAAGAAGGTCCAAGCAAAGATTACAGCGTGCCCTTCGCGCCTTAGTAGAATTGAAAATCGTAGCATGTGAGCCTGGCTATGACAAAGTTTTTAACCTACTGTGTTTAAATAACGTTTAACAAATACAAACGAGCAACAACTGTGTAAGGTTGCAAACTTTAGATTGTGTGTACCTTGCTCTGAAACGAATTAATTACAGAAAATTTGTACACAGTCAAGTGGCATATCTAGGGCAGCTACTCGTCGTCTAAGGGTTGGCTCGATTTAAGAATCAGGTTTTCTCTTGCGTAGAGCACCGTCGCGTGAGTGTTGGTCAAATTTTTAGGCACCGCCCATACGGACAATACTGGCTTGACATTCCTCACGATGTTCACTCTCACGAGGTCCTGAATGCGTCCTACACCACTGGACTACCATAAAGAGTGAAATTATAAAGTAATGTGCAATGTAAAATTACAAATCTAGTTAACATTATTTTCGCGTGAAAGACTGCCGTTTTCGCAAACCTGACAATACCGGTGTCACAGTCGTAGATAGTCTCTGAAACCACTCGTAATGTCAGTTTACCTTCCGCGCGAGGCTTGAAAATAAACGCGCGTAACGCAGTAACCCAAACACGGCTACGCAGACCGATATTTGATGGTAATTTGTTAACATACAGGACATGAAAGACAATTTTGACAAAGTTATAATGACGTCTAGTAATAAGGCCAAATGCGAAGTCTTTCCTTTGTTTGGGTTCATATTCCTCATTCAAATTCGCAAATAAAATGCAGAGCAACGTCAGAAAAAATCTACTAAGACCACCACGAAGCAGTGTCAGACCCGGTGCTGACACAAAACAAGTCCGCAAAGTACAAACAAGAAAGATTCCATACAAAGTTGGGTACACTTGGAACAGAGGGGGAAGACTCAAGGAGCTCAGAATAAGGTACTAATGCTTACTTTATTGCACTGCACTTTGCCTTTGTGTATTGTTTGGGGTCGCAGCTATGAAGATTGAATAATCGATACCTCACGTATATAGTCAAATAGTGACGAAGAGTTCACTGTCTTTTACAATACCAGAGACAGAAAGGCAGTAAATTCTACTGATGTTAAGATGAACACGACGGACCAATCAAAGCAATCTATGCTAGAGTTTAAGCTTTAGGAATATTAGAGCATGGGTTCAAATTGGTTAATTATTAGGTTAATTACTAAGAAAAAAATCCTTACATTTTGGGGACAGTCAGTGACGGGAATGACAAAAAAAGGCTTAAAAATAGTTTAAGGTTGTTTGATATGATCTATGTAAATATTAATATAAAAGTGTCAAGTGTTATTTTCCTTACTTGCGAGTATTGGTTAAAATACTTATACTCCTCAGATATCGCTCTCGATGGCTTCATAACAAAGTATAAAGTAAAAAACAAAAACAATCCACAACATATTAGAGCACCCACTGCTATTATCCTTGTGTGGTGCATTGGTTAGTGTGTTCCTAAGTGCGTTGAATCCTGCAAACTTTTATAAGCTCCCTCTGTCAAAGCAAATCAGTCACCTGATCAACAACCCAGATGAAGTAGCAAAGTAGTTGGAACGTCATCGCCCACGTGTTTGGGGGTTTTTTTTGGAGAGCGAACACATAAACCGTCTGCAACATCGCTGTGTAGAGTCATTACTGCATCCGCAAATACAATGCAGAGTAAAGGCAGAACACAAGGCCCACTAAAACCGTCACGTAGCAGTGTCAGATCCGGTGCTGAAAACAAACAAGTCCGAAAAGTACAAACAAGAAAGATTCCGTACAGAGTTGGGTATACTTGGAACAGAGGGGGAAGACTGAAGGAGCTTAGAATAAGGTTATAATGCTAAGTTTATGGCAGGGAACGTTTGTGTATTATTGTGGGCATCAACTATCATCTCAATTATTGAATACTTGATTTATTCTTTTATAAAATGTCAAATAGTGACAAAGAACCACAGTAAATTCTCTGTAATTAGAGGTTCAAAGTAGCAAATGTTGAACTTTTTACCTTTGAATGCCCAAACCATATGTCATTTCGTAGAATAGTTTTTTGATTAATTGTCTTTTGATTGGTTACTTGACAAATTCTTCCAAGCACTGATATTTTTTGTGTTTTCAACCACTGCAGACACTTGGCAAGGAAATTCCTGAAGATATGGATCCAGAAGACTTTTGGAAGAATTCATCCTCGTACAGCCAAGTAATTGTTTTGGAGGATTAATTTGAGAATCACAGACTTTACAATCATGATACTGTCTGACTTTTTCCACAATCACCCTTTGGGCAGCACAGTGGCTGGTTAGAACTGTTGCCTCACAGCAAGAAAGGTCAACCACCACACCTTTCTGTACACATTCGTTCGTGCCTGTGTGGGTTCCCACTGGGTGCTGTGGTTTCCCCTACCCACAAAAAACATGTGTGTTAGGCTTATCACTCCTGCTGTTGCCCTTGACCAGGGCATAGATGGAACATCTGGAGTTGGTACCCGGGCACTAGTGTGTGTGTGTGTGTGTGTGTGTGTGTGTGTGTGTGTGTTTGCATGTACATGTGGGTGCTGCCCACTGCTCCTCATAGTTAGGATGGGTTAAACGCAGAGAAATTCTTTTCCTACGGGGATCAATCAAGTACAGTTCTTTCTTTCTTTAAATATTTTGAATAACAAAATCAATCAAAACTGGATTTTGTGGATGCCATGGCTGTCCTGTGTTCTAATGAAATATTCCATTTTGCAGGTCCTATTTTGACACCGTGGTTCTACGTCGAACCTTTGAAGAATGGAGAGACGAGTGGTGGAGATCCAGGAGGGAGTGGAGTCTCACAATGCATGCAGAATGTCATTACAAGTCAGTACGTAGGACAAGATACAATACATTGAGCCTTTTTGTCACAGTTAACAGGTCACACATAGTGGTATGTGTTCTGTGTTTTAGGTACTACCTATACTGCTGGACATTTGATAGTTGGCGGAGGTTTACCACCGAACGGAGGCAAAAGAGAGAGAAAGTTCAAAATGCTCTGTCATTTGGTATGAGGATCTTCACATGTATAATGCATCTGAGAGCAAATGTTAACCTTCAAGCCTCAGATTTGTTTTCAGATATCACAGTCGGCTGTTGTTGGTTTAACTAGTTTGTTTCCTTATTCAGTTGCCAGGCAACGGATGCGTAAAGTTTGGACCAGGTGGGAGATTTTCGTTGAGATGCGGCGAATAAAAGCCAGAATGCTTGAATCTGCTCTTCAGCAGAAGAGGATTGCAACTCTGCGGTAAATCCAGTGTAAATGAACACTTGCTGCTGAGTGGATTTTCTGCTATATAACTAGTATTTTTAACCCTGCAGTTCATGGTGGAGTGTGTGGCAGGCTAAGCTGCAGGGGCATCGTGACTTTGCAGCTTTAGGAGATAAAGCCCGGAAGCATGAAGCACTGACTTTACAGAAAAGGGTAAATATGTGTTCCAACTCTCTCATATTTCACTATTAACAACATTTTTCATTGTAATTTTTCACTTAACAATACTTTGTTAACCTAATAATCTGCGCAGTAGCTCTACTTACGTGGTCATTTGTGCCCCGCTTCTTTTTTTCAGGTCTGGTGTCAGTGGAATGAAATGCACAGAGCTACTTATTTTCAGAAAGCAAAACATTACAAAGCTTCACTTAGTTACATCCTTGGGTTGAAGAAAAAAGCATTTCATCAGTGGACAAGTTATGTGTCCTCCTGTCAGTCCAAGAGACAACTACAAGGTCATTATAAACTAAATGCCATTCATTTGAATAAATAATGAGCACACACATGCAAATATATGCCTAGTTTCCCCTCCAACAATGAAATAAGTAATTCTGGTTCTGATAATTCAGATACTTATTTACATTTATGTTTGAATGCTGGATTATTTTTTGTTTCCTACTTTGACTTTGAAATTTAGCTCTTGCTATGCGTGCCCGCCATGTCAGCCTGCTGAGGATTTCGTTCAGTAAATGGTGCAATGCATTGAATTACAAACAGAAAGAGGAGGGCCGTTTGGAAGCTGCTGGACATTTGGCCACACAGAGCACCCAGCGCAGAGTTCTGGAACACTGGAAAGCTTGTATCCTGATCTATGCCCACACATTATTTTTCCTGTCCTCTTTTTCACATCTACCACAGCATCTTACAAGTGGCATATCAAGTGCTTATTTAGTGACAGTGCATTGTTTGACTCCTGAGCTCTCCAGTAGATGTGAAGTTGTGCAGAGACAAAGCCGGACGAAACCAGAAAGCAGCTCAACACTACAATCGAAATTTACTGGTAAGAAACAAATAAATGAGTATATCATCCTAGTGCTCCATGCATTTATTCCAGCATTATTGTTTTCACAGCGTATTGGATTGTGGAGCCTTTCCCTGAATGTCAGCTCGAGCAGAACACATCGAGTAAACAAGAATGTAGCTGTCCAGCATCACCGTCGCACAGTAAGTGATGAGCCCATTGTCACCTAAAATTTACCAGTCTCAGTTCAATGTCTTGGTTAAAATTCTCATCAAAGGTTAGATTTATATTTCTGTTTTTTCTTTTAGATAATCATTAAGTGCTGGAAACTGTGGCAGGAGCGACTCGAAGGTGCAGAAGACAAGGCTTTTCAGCTGCAATTTGAAGTGGCATTCAGAACCTACAGGTACCTTTATTTACTTTTCTCCGTGTGATGCTTTACTTCAACTTTAGGTCGTGCAGTCTGTTTGGTGTTTGCCGCATCGAACAACAACAACTCATTAGTATAAAATAGCGTTCAAACACAAGTATATAATGTGTACTTTTTAGTTTGATTGGGACTGTTTTTCACTTGACAGTACCACTGTGTTGAGCAGCTGTTTTCACCACTGGAAGGAGAAACTTGCTGAGAAGAAACACATGCAGGTATTTATACTGGGATCTGACAAGTACGACATTCAAATTCAATTCAATGCAAGAGCAATTCCAGAGTGAAACAGATAAAGTAATGTCTGTGTACGGCAAAAATGGATATCAGTGAAGCTGCTCAACAAAGAATGGCTTTTGTACGATAGGACTATTGGCACTATAGATAAATTCAAAGGAATGTCACACATCAGGTGGTCAAACTGAAATGCATTTAAGGGTTGTTCCTCTTCTCTCTCATTTTGATTGTTGTGTAGGAATTGGAGCATTGTGCTGATATCTTGTTTTCTGAGCACGCGTTACCTCGGTGTTTCACTGCTTGGATCAAGTTTACCCGACAGAGAAGACAACATAAGCAAAGGAAAGAGAAGGCAGAAGCTTATAATCAGTGAGTTCCCATCCTTTTCCCCTAATGTCCACTTATTGCATCATACTTTACTGTTTTTCTTGTATAGCATTTTAATTACAGTCAGTGTCTACCTGCCTCCTGTCCGTCTGACTTTTTTAGGCAGCGTCAGTACAGTTGGGCATTCTACACGTGGTGGGGACAGTTAGAAATACACATGGAACAGATGGAGTCAGAGCGGAGGGTATGCTACTCATAAATGGATAAACAAATGTGGTTGATTAAGAGCAAAGCATTGCAACGGAGCAAACAAACAAAAAAGTCACATTTTTGTTCACAGGCGATTCAACATGAGGATCGATGCCGCGTACAGAGAGCCTGGCATCACTGGAGACAGCGGATGGAACAACGGGTCAATGAGGCGGTCAAACGGGAGGCTGCAGACCACCTGTACTTGCAGAGGCTTCTTCACAACTCAATTAAACAGTGGAACGATAACACCACCAAGTTACGGGAGAGGTGAGCCTAAGGCTTGATTATGTGAAGTGGCAAGAAAATTAGAATGTCCACTACCAGTGTGCAAGCTAATTAATGTGTTTATTTACCCTCAGGAGAAACCAAGAGGAGCAAGCTAGTCATCAGGGTTACCTATGCTGTGTGAGAAGGGCAATGGATAAATGGAAAAAGGTGCCTCTGTTGTCTTTGCCATATCCAGTTTGCTTTGCGCCTGTTTGACACTAGCAGCGTAACTAGCGTGGCCAACGTGAAAGACAAACTTTGCCAAGGAATACACACCAGCAAATCTCATCAGATTTTTGTTAGATAACTGATTATTGCTACAAATTGATTGTTGTTGAAATTGAAAGAATAGATTTTATTCACCCCCACCACCATTGCAGAAATAAGATAATCCTTTATTGTCCCAGAAACGGGGGCATTTGCAGTGCTGCAACAGCACACTAGAAATGAGGCATTAGTCGAAAAAAAAGACATTAGATAAGGAGACGTTAGATAAATTCATGCATGAGAGTACCACAGCAGACTAAATGAAGGTTGAATAATAGAAAATTAGAGATACTAACGATAGGAGTCCTGTAGATAATTTGATTAAATGAAAAAACAAATGGAGTAGAAATATAACAAGTGTGAAGCAAAATGACTTGCAAATTTGTAGTGTGTAGAATGCCGCTGCAGACAAGAGCAACTGCCATGCTGCCAGTGTGACATGGGCCATGTTTAAGAAGAATGTTTAATGATTAAATTAAATATGGTTTTACATCAACAGTTTCTTTACATCAGTTCATGTCCTTGATGTCTGATGCTTGATTTTTTAAAATTGTTGATTACTCTACTGTGTTTGATCAGTTTGTTCAAAGTCAGAGGATGAGGGAGAGCAGAGTGGAGGCGATGCAGCACCACCATCAAGTTCAACTTCAGCTGAAGGTTACAGAGTGTGCCTAATGACCATGCCGTCATATACAAAACTACTAACATGGTTCATTTTCTGAAGCTTTTGTTCACTGTTTAAATCAAGGTGTTTCTTTTGTGGAGAGAAGCGACAAGGCATGCCGTTTCAAAGCGCCACCAGCAGAGGGAAGTAGTTATGAGGAGGCAGAGTTCAATAAATTCAGGTAACCATCATGGTGCTTCACATGATCACTTGAACGAATGGTTGGTGGTACAACAATTACATGCAATATATGTTTGAGTCCAGTTAATTGTTTTGTACGTAATAGCATATATCAGATGTGTTTAAATTAGTCACATTGTTGTGTTATGTTATGAGTGATAGAGATAATGTCAATTAAAGATTTTTGTTCTTTTACATCCATACAGGAGAGAGAGAGAGATTATTTAATTTCGGTGGCCCAGTCTCACTATTGACAACTGATTCCAATGATGGTAAACAATATATCAGACACCTCACACACTCTGAAAACCTATGGACACGTCTGTGAAAATCAAGTAGTTAAGTTGTATTATTGAACAATAAGTTTGGTAGACCCTCATTTTCACAAATGTTGGATTTATTGTATAAACCTTGTGTTTGCTTTCTGTGCTTTTGTCTATTTTCCATAGCCTTACTTTAGAACATGTCAAGTAAATCACCTTGCCTTTCCTGCTTTTATCATTTATTGATCTCGCTCTGTATTGAAGCATTTTTGAAACGGCGGTAAGAATCTGTCTCTTTGACTTTTTGATAATGATATCTAACAGCTCATTCTTCATGCTCTGTGTGATCAGTGAAGCTGCGGGTGTCCTTTATGTGGTGGAGGAAGCAAATGGAAAAGGTTAAGAGAGAAAAGGTGGGTATGGAAAAACCAGAAAACAACATGATTTTAAAGTCCCTTCTCAAACACCGAGTGTGGAATAACCATCATAACCAACATCAGCAAAGCAACGTTTAACAATTCATTATCCCAAAGTTGTGCCAGGTTATTCAAAGGTTTTTTTTCTTCGATTATTCAATAGATAGTGAAACAACAAGCACGCTTTAAGTTGATGAGTTTTAGCAATATTCTTAAGCATGGTTAGTTAACAAGGGCAAACATATATGATTTGTTTAGATCTTTTAACGTATTGGCAGTAACCTTTCTCTTACCTTCTAACAGCTGCAACACAGAGAGAGACAGCAGACAGAGCGAGCTCTTTGGCACTGGGCCCTCACTCTGCAGGCCAAGGTAAAACATGTCTACTTATCTCTCTCCATATCCTCGCCTGTCGCTCATGGATGGACAATAAACACATTTTATAAAATCTTTCAAATTCATTGCAATTATGCATCTGATGTAAATCCAGGTATTGCAGGAAACTGTGGGAAACTTGTTGACAGTAGTATAATCGCTTTTCTTAAAATACTTTGTTGATCCAGTAAAGAAGCAAAATATATGTCACAGAGCGATGTCCATGGCTTGTTGTTTGGTGAATCCATTGTAGGCGCTATATAGTTGGAGGCTTTGGGTCAACGCGAAGCGCAGACAGAGAGAATATCTGGCCACTGCACAGGTCTACAGAGGCCCACTACTGAGGGAAGATGTGACCAGCCATCATACATACGCCACTGACATGAACAGCCTCATCTCAAGCCTGCAGCAACAGAGCCAAGAGCAAGTGCGTTTGTATGTGTTTACTCACGTGTATGCCTGTATTTTAGTTGCATGTCAACGTCATATCTTTCATCTGCTGTGTCCTGCAGATATGTAAACGTCTACAGAGAGTGGTTAGGCGTTGTGCACTGCGGTGGAAGCAGCGGGCACTTTGTAAACCAGGTAGACGGCCGAACGTCAGATGCTTGCATACGAAAAAGAGTGTGAGCTTTCATTTGAGTACACCTGGTTTAAACAGCCCACCACATGCAGTTTCACGTTCTGAGTCAGTGGATCACCGAGCTAAAGATGAAGTGTTCGGAAAGAGGTGAGTGTCTGCTGGGTTCACTGTCAGACTGTAAATCTGTAACACATGGGATCAAACCAACCATGTTTGCAATCCTGTGTAGGTTTCTTGCCCCTATGACTGGATGTCAAGCACGTAGCTGTGAGGAACAGTTCGAGTCTCCACTCAGAGAGTTGCACCAACATTGGTAAATCCTTTATATTCTAGATGCTAGACAATAAACCTCCAATGTATTATTCATGTGTATAACATATGGTATGGATGTGATATTACAAATATTCTTAGAATTAAACTCAATAATCACAAAAATGAAGATGGAGTGTTCAGCGAGCTGTGTGTGTGTGTGCTACAGTCATTATCAGGCTGTAAATCTGTAACACATGGGCTCAGACCAACCATGTAATCCTGTGTAGGTTACATGCCCCTGTGACCAGACGTCCGCCCCGTCGCCATGAGGAACTGCTTGAATCTCCAGTCAGAGAATTGCAACAAAATAGGTATATCTTTGTGAGAAAATTTGCACCCTTATATATGAGGTGCAATTCATTCATATTTTAGGTCCAAAATAATAAACCTCCACTGTATTATTCATGTATTCATGACACTTTCCTCCTTATTTTCTTAAGGTTTAAAACAAAGACCCAAGTTACAGCGCAGCAGCAATCACGTCTGCATACAGAGCCACATCATTTGGAGCTCAGTTCTGTTTCACGCAAAGCCTGTACTGCAGTGAGGTCCGGGCCACAGCCTATGAGAGACCCTGTGAGCTCTGCTGCTCACAGCTCCTCCCATTCTTTTCTTGAAAAAGAAGATGAAAATCCTCTTTTACCTCCATCAGCTTTCATGGTTACCAGTCCCACAGCATTGGTAACATCTTTTTTCACATCTTTTTTGTTAGTATTATATATATATGTATGTATGCAGTGCAGGTTTTTTGTATAAACCTGGACTGAATCATCTGCTTTTCTCCTCAGTTGGGCAACTCCAATCCGCTTGTGATCTCAAATCGGAGTAGCCCTCGCACTAAACAATACCCCTCAACTTATTTAGGTACAGTAGCTACACTTTGGTATCAGTTACAAACATATTTTCTCATCAACGATAAATATACAGTATATCCATATAAAAATTTCATGGTCAAACCAACTCTTGTGCTGAAATGCATCTTTAAGATGTTCGTGAGAGAGCATCCAAACAAGAGGCAGAGGCTAATCAAGTATCAGAGCTGACAAGAGAGATGCTCAGCATGCGGGGTGAAATGAAGAGCTACGTGGAGGACAAGCAGTGGCTCAGGTAAGCCTTCCATCAGTGTACCTTTTTTTTCTTTTAAATTTATCCAGATAGTTTTCATGTTACTACAAACAGACTTCCCATTACGTAGTGATTGTTTGTGTTGATTCAGTGCTTTGAAAAATATGAAAAAAGTGCTGAAAGATTGGTTGGAGACCAGTGGAAAGGATGGAGAAGAAACCGAGAAGATTGCTGTTCGTGAGAAGATCAAAGAGGTAAGACTTTGGCTTAGTTTACAAAGTTTTGGTGTATGTAACTGAACAAGGGTGACAATTAGTGCCGTCAAAATGAATGGGATAATTGTTTGCAGGGTTACATTTTTCATGCATGCATTTGATGTCTCCTTTGAACCATAAATCCTGCATTAAAGTAAACATTCAGATGTGTCCTATAAGCAAAACGTGGGGTTGATGACATTATTTTGAATATGATTAATTCTGTGTAAGACTTGCTGTTCTTGTTGTTTACAGTTAGAGGAGCGCATTGGCAGACTGTCCACTGAACTGTCCAAACAGAGGCCAACAACGCTACAGTATGTTGAGAGGATGAGGCAGCTTCCAGCTGTCCTGCAGACCGCAGAGGTTAATGCGGCTGCGACTCTTATAACACTGGTAATCACCTCTTTTGCCTTGACTGTTATGTATTCTTGTAGGCAAGGCAAGTTTTTCTTACTTCAACCGTCATTCGCTTTTCTCCCAAATTGGTGAAGACCACCAGCTCCAACCCACTTGTGACTGCACGTCAGATTACGCCCACTATTAAACAGCACTCCTCAACTTACTCAGGTACAATAACTACACCCTGGTATCAGGTACAGATACATTTTCTCAGTATAAAAAAAATATATTTCATGGTAACAACTTCTGTTGTGATGTAGAAGAGGCAGAGGCTAGTCAAGCATCAGAGCTGACACGAGAGATGCTCAGCATTCGGGTGGAAATGAAGAAGTATTTGGAGGACAAGGAGTTGCTCCGGTAAGCCTTCCATAAGTGTTGTCAGCCTACCTTTTATTTTCTTTTAAGTTTATCCACATAGTTTTCATGTTGGTACCAACAGATTTTTGATTACATAGTGATTGTGTGTGCTCATTCAGGACTTTGAAGAACATGAAAGAATTACTGAAAGATTGGTTGGAGTCCAGTGGAAAGGATGAAGAAGAAACAGAGAAGAACGCTGTTTGTGAGACCATAAGAGAGGTAAGACTTGGATTAGTTTACAATGTTTTGTGTTAAACAGGTTATTCAACAAAGGTGACAATTAATGCTGTCAAAATTATCGTGTTTCTCCATGCGACTTATTTTAAAATCACGGTGCCTTATTTGTAGGAATAAATAATATTCCTGGAGGTAAACACTATGACAGTTTATTTTTTCAACATAAACAAAAATGTAATTGATCATAGGGAGTGGATTGTCAATAATGGTAATTGTCAATAAGTATCATTAGACAGCCCTGGTGACATTTAAAAAAAAAAAAAACTTTTGTAAAACCTTTGTAACCACTTTAACCAAAACTGAAAAAAGATGTTTTTAGTTCAGCCAGAACAAATAACTTTTTAAGAGAATTCAATAGAATTGGACTTGAATGGGTTAATTGGTTACTGGTGGCTTACATTTTTCATGCATTCCTCTGATGTCTCATTTGAACCATAAATCCTGTATTAAAGTAAACATTCAGATGTGTCCCAATTTTGAATATAATTCATTCTGTTTAAGAGTTGATGTTCTTGTTGTTTACAGTTAGAAGAGCGAATCGGCAAACTGTCCGCTGAACTGTCCAGACAGAAGCCAACAATGTTACGGCATGTTGAGAGGATCCAGCACCTCCAGACTGTCCTCCAAACTTCAGGAGTCTCTTCTCTGTTAACAACGGAATCGACGGAACGGCTTGCTCAGTGCTTACGACACGAGAGGAAAACTTCATAAATTCCAAACATAGTTCTACCAGCTCGGTGTCTGGATAGTTTTTCATCTGTGTCAATGTAACACAAAGACATGTAAACTGCATGTGAAAATGGCTGACACCAGCTGACACATATTTATTGCTGTACATAAGCTTCTGGATATCTTTAAAGTTGTAGTAATGCTGGGTGGTTTCCAAGTATTTTAAGCTTTTATTTTCTCTGTGTTCAATAAATAATTGTTTTTAAAATGCTTCCCATCCACCACTACCCCTATCAATTTGGGAAGAAACATGACTATTTCAAATCAAAGGATTCACTTGTGTAATTCGTCTTAAAAATCAATACCTGGCATATCCACAAACTTTGAAGTATGGCAGCTTTCATACACTGTTCTAATCTTTAAAACGTGAATTTGGGTTGTCCTTGTGACAGATGGTGTTCATTATTTTCCACATGTGGGTAGAAAGTCACTTTACTGTTTGCAGAAGTGCTGCCCTTTCCACTAGTACCACTGCCTCTCTCGTCTCCAATCCTCTGAAAATTCTGAGCAGAAATATTAAGGATTTCATTCTAACAAAAGAAGCTGCAAAACGTTTTTTTTTTGGCTTAAATCAACTACAACTTAGAATGCGGACACTCTATGCCACTGTACTTGTTCTCATCTTTCTCTGCTGCATCTCGGGTACGTGTTATCAGCTGAACTACTGTGTTTACTTAAAACCTTGACTTAATGTATACTCATAGTAAGTGTCAACAAATGTTGTCACTGCTTAAACAACTATCTGCTGGTTTTGGGGGTGTTAGTTTTTGGGTTTGACTGGCATAATTGTTACCTGTTTTGTTGACCTGTCATTTATACTTTTATATTATATATGTAAAGTCAGCCTGCTAGCAGTAACCGCAAATTATGCTGTACATTTTGTTGTGAATATTAGAGATTATTTATATACCAGCTTTATATCAACAGACATAGTGGGAACATTTAACTAACTTCTCTTCATACATGGTTATATGTTCTGACTGACTTTTGATGTTTTGCCAGTGCCAGTTAGCTATAGAGGGTCTTTGTGAAATCTTGCCTGATAGCTAAAAAGATGCGGTGGTGTACGGTGTCCGATCCTGAGCAGAGGAAGTGTGCAGAGCTGGCTAAAGCTCTGGTGGCCGTGCTGCCTCAAGCTGCTGTGGCAGCTTTTGCCCGACTCTCATGCATTCGAGCCTCCAGCACCACTGACTGCGTAGATAAAATCAGGGTGAGCTGTCTTCTGCTGAAAATGAAAATGATCACAATTCAAATAAAGTCAAAGCTTCTATACAAAGCAGTCACTGATGCAAACTGTTGTTTTGTTTGTTTTTGTATGTTTTTTACAGTCAAATCAGAATTTATTCCAAAAATTCAACTAATTTTTACTTAGAAAACCATTTTACAAAAATACATTGAATGTACTTAAGATGTCAGGATAATTTTGACTATTTTCGTTACAGGATCAAAAAGGTATCTTATCTATCTGATATATATATCTGATTAAACATAGATTTAACCATTTAACGTCTCAGAACTGACATTTGGAGAAGATCGGGTTTGTGAGAAGTGACGTAAGCTGCAATAAATACAAACAAAGATTCTCGTTGAACAACTGCTCAAACTGCCATAAGTTATGCAAAGTAGAAACCTGGAAAATTCCAAAACTAGTTGTGTAGGCAGTTGAAAAAAATGTGTGTTTGCCAAGGTGCTTCTACAAAATATTAGTTTTTTTTATTACATTGGATATTGTTATAATAAACAAATTCAATTGACAGATGATTATAATTTCTCTAGTGGAGGTTTTCCATATATTCTGTCTTTCATAATCTATAAACCCAAAGATTCTGTCTGACACTTTTGTTTTTCCAGGCGAACCGCGCTGACGTAGTGACAGTAGATGCAGGAGAAGTTTATTCTGCTGTGAGGCAGTTTGGCCTTGTTGCTATTGCGAAGGAAATATACAGAGACGGTAGGTTTACTGCACAGTTTTGAAATCCGTCACCGTGTCACTTCATCATTTGCGTGTGTGCCAGTGTTCCTGTCAGTGAACACCTGTTTCTGTCTAAACTGCGTGCTGCAGGTGGCTGTATTCTGTCTGTGGCTGTGGTGAGAAATAGTAGCTTGGACATACGTTCCCTGCAAAGCCATAGGAGCTGTCACAGCGGGGTGAGATGGACCGCAGGCTGGAGTCTTCCACTCGGCTTCCTGCTTTCCCGCAACTACCTGAACTGGTCCAAGGAGCAGCCACTCAGTCAGGGTATTGAGAATCATGAGACAAAGGCCAGCATCATCCAGCGAAAACAGCACAATGTGGAAGTTAGCGTTCAAAATGATGAATAGCTCATGAGGAATCTATTTGAACGATGTTTGATGATCACATATGTAAAACTTTCTCTGAGGCGGAGATTGATGACGTCTTGTTTTTCAGGACATTCACTTGTTTTTCTTCTCTTGAGCAGATGTAAGTACCTTTTTTAGTGCCAGCTGTATTCCCGGGGCTGCTGCCATGGCACCTCCTCTCTGTGCCCTATGCCAAGGCCAGAAATCCTACATACGCCAGAGGAATTACCACTGTGAAACATCCCACAATGAGCCCTTCTACAACAGCCAAGGGGCCCTGAGGTCAGCCTTACCTGATTCTGGACTCAGCGTCAAAACATTAATGAATTTCTATGATTCTATTGTCCTTTTTTTGCTCTGTCTTAGGTGTCTAAGGTCTGGAGTAGGGGATGTTGCATTTGTGGACCATTTGGCGCTTGAAAATATTGAAGGTACTTAAAGGACCATCCGTTTGTGATGTGATGAAGCCACACACAGTATATAGTACTGTTCTATAAACTCATTCATATTGTTGCATGAATAAAACGTCTGACTTCATAATACAATGTTCTCCATGCCTTCATGTGTTCTGTCCATTTTCACAGACGGTGAGAGAGACCAGTTCAGTCTGCTGTGCACAGATGGCACTCAAGCCCCTCTCAGCCATTACAGAACATGCAATCTGGGACGCGGACCTGGAGGGGGCATGGTCACAAGATTCAACTTTCGCAAGGTCGCACGCAAATTTCTAGTGACAGTGCAGGTAAATGTGTTCCTAAAATTACATTGGCATAATGTCTACATGGTCTGAGCTGTTGTTGTGATCGTGAAGTACTTTTAATGCCTTTTACTTTAATTAAGATGCTGTTTGGTCAAAGAGGAAGAGAGAGGCAACGCTTCCAACTCTTTAATTCATCCTTTTTCGGGGAATATGACCTTCTCTTCAAAGATGTAACAGAGAAACTGGCTGTTCTGACCGATGACATGGATGTCAGTCAGGTGCTGGGGCTGGATTATGTGGCGCTCCTCAAAGGTCTTGGACATGAAGGTGCTGATCGTAAGTTTTCTATGCACAAAATAGAAATTACTGGGATTGCCTTTTTTCTCATTCCACTTGTATGTGCGTAGGTAGTTCACTGCAAGACAGTGTCATACGATGGTGTTGCATTAGCCTTGCAGAGCAGAAGAAATGTGAGCAGTGGGCCCTCAACATAAAGTCAGACCCGTTGGTGTGTGTCAGAGCAAACTCCATGAGTGACTGCGTGGAGAAGATAAAGGTGGGAAAAATGAATCACAGGCGTATTGCCATCACATTATGATGTAAGGTGAGATCATCCATATATTATTTACTGCAGAGGGATGAGGTGGACGCTGTCTCACTGGATGCCACTCACACATTCATCGCAGGAAAATGTGGTCTTGTCCCTGTGGTGACAGAATATTATGGTAGGGATTTGTTCACATTCTGTGACTCCCAGTACGAGCAGGCTGCTTGGATACAATCTAGCGTCTTTGACTCATGGTCTTTATTCCTGATTTGCACTGTTTTCTTGGACTCTCTCAGGACAGACATGTATATCTGCTGAAGGAACAACCCATTTACAGACAGATGGTGAGATGAGCAGAAAATACACTGAAATGCTAATTTTGTGGAAACTGTGGGGATTACTGTCTTCAGATTAAAATCACCCCTGTGTCTTTCCTCAGTGCTGCCCTCAGTCGTGGGTGTAGCAGTTGCCAAGCGTTCCAGCAGAAGTATCTACATTGGAAACCTTGAAGGCCGTCGTTCCTGTCATGGTCACATGTACGGCCCTGCAGGCTGGCTCCTGCCTTACAGACACAGGCTGAGCCTGGAGCATAACAGCAGCAACCCCTGTGATCCGAATACAGGTACTGTTTCCGCGTGGAAAATATATTGTAACATATCATCACATAAAGTGTTCAGTAAATTTCCAACCTATTCTGTCGTCTTTCATCTGTGTTATATCATTCCTTGGCTCAGTTTTTTGCATGTGGTTTATGATTAATCCACACAGTCTTAACTTTGATCCCTCAGTGTACAATGAAGTGTTCTGGAAAGGCTGTCTTCCTGGCACAAAGGGGAATCTCTGTAAAGTTTGTATGGGAGGCACTGGAGAAGCTGCCACCAAACGTTGTGCTGACAATCACAATGAGCGTTACTATGGAAATATGGGAGCATTAAGGTAGAAGCTGTGAATTAGTTTTCCGTTCATCTGTGGTTGCTTTTGCGGCGCACATAAAACTTTGGTGGTTTATAGGTGCCTGGTCGGGGATCCAAGTGGCAAAAGCTATGGTGATGTGGCCTTCCTCGAACAGCACAACTTGGAGGCCAACATTTTGGGTGGGATTTTCCAGATGTCATTTTGCACATACATTATCATATTATACTGTGGCGTACTGTGTTCAGTTTGATTTTGTTCAGTGCCCTTCCACATTATAGATAAAGATTCTTTATTTTGTTGTGCTTCAGGTTTGAGCTCCACTGGTTGGGCTGAGGGATGGAAGTCATCAGATTTTGAGTTGTTGTGCAGCGACGGGCGTCGTGCGCCATTGTCAGAGTGGGAGAGCTGTAATATGGGAATTATCCCACCGAACACTGTCATGACACGGCCAGTGCTCACGACACGAGTGTATGACTTTCTCATGAAGTCACAGGTTGTCTTTATATATACCGTTTTAAATAAATAAATGAATAATTTCTTTATTCCACCCACAGTTTTAATTGTAATTTGGGTGTCTTTTTTACATCACAGGAAACTTTGGCAGCCCACCCAGACTTAGAGTTCAAGCTGTTTGAGTCCCAGCAATATGAAGAAAGCGATCTTTTGTTTAAAGATGCAACGCAGTGTTTGGTCCACACCAGCCACATGGATTATCGCGCCATACTTGGAGAGGAGTTTTACAATCATGCAGGAATTGTCTTCAACTGCACACATTCTGGTATGACCATACCACATATACACATACACACACAGGTCAGATTTGTATAATTGAACCTTCCCTCTCACATTCTAACAGTGCTAATGTTTATATTCATTTTCCTCGCAACAGACATCTTGGAGTTTTGCAGTCAGGATGTATGCAGCATATTCTAATGGACACAGGAGAAAACAGCCTGGGTTCTATGTCACTGAACTCTTAATCCTCATATTTCTTTAATCTAAATGTGATCACTACTACAAAGCACTCATGATATAAATGTGTTGCACCATTGTGCATGTTAACACATGGCATACTCAACTTATATAGTTAGCATCTTTATTTTTCGTCAACCTGATTAATTTAATCACAATTTCTCTAGAAATTATCAGTCTTTTCTACATGCTTTATTCAGTTATTAATAGCTTACTTGTGTGAAAAGGCCTGTTAAATGTATCCGTAATCATATATGTGTTATTTGTTTAATATCTTAAATAACATCTTAGTTTAATTAACATCTTGGGGTTTTTTTTTAACTCTAGAGAAAAGCCTCCAAAGATAATCACTGTACAATCACATAATCACTATACAACACATTTGGAATAATGACAATTTTAGAAAAATGCCATAGCTTTTCAAGAGTAAAGGTTACTTTAACAGTTTTGAAGATTTGTTTTGATATAATATTTGTGATAATTTGGAGGAGGGGGGTTATTTTTATTGTGTAACACACTGTACATATTAATGGTTTCTAATGTAAACAGGCCCATTAAATGTATCCATTATCTTTTACGTAACCCTGCACTGTTTGTCTTAAAACTTACTTAACTACCAATTATTTACCAGGGTTTAAGGGGTTAATAAACCATAAAATGGACTGGAAATGTTCCCTCCATTCATTTTAATGTCTTGTTTTGTATCTCTGTGTGCCCATGTCCTGTGATTATTTGTAAAGCAACCTCGATCTATAGAAAGGCACCATATAAATAAAATAATTATTATTATTATAAGATAGTTGTGAACACTAATTCGACTCTTATGTCACTTTTTGCATTTACCATGGGGCTTGACTCTGACGTCGTTGGAGGCGGTGATGGTGATGATTAGTGGTCACGTGGGAGCAGCAGCGGAACTAGCTTCGTTGTAACCGTAGAGGAAGAAGCCGTTCCTGTCAGGTGAAGCTCGTTCCAGTGCGACTCTTCCATCCGCGCGTTCACGATACCGGCACATTCACTGCATGATGGCCGAGGGAGGCGGACCCGATTCGGGTGGCGCGGCGGACTCGGACTCGGAGCCGGTAGCCGGGCAAATGCCAACACCCTCTACCGAAAGTCAAAAACAGACAATTGGGTCTCTTTTGAAAACGACTCTAAGAAAGGGAGACGAATGGTGAGGATCCGTAACGACTAACGTACCTTCTCTTCCAGCTAGTGTTAGCTAGCTAGCAGAAACAGGAAATGCTAACACGCTAATGTTAGCAATCTTACTACGCCGATGGTTTCAATCTGAAATCGAAACCTACTGCTGCTTTTACTATTTTGGCCTGCTAATTCTAAACAAGTTAAGCACAACCCTGTCTAACTTTGTAATTTATGAGGAGTTGTATCTGTAGTCACGGGTATTCACGCTTACGATCATTGCTAACCATTGCTAGCGAGGTGAGTCATTTGTTCAGCCTTTTATTGTTTATACTTATTTTGTGTGAAGTTAGCTGACGTTAGCTCGTGTACCGGCTGCCTGGCTGGTGAAAAAAGGCCCGAATATAGTTTGTGAATTCCACTGCCAGTCAAAGTGGTTCTTAAATAGGTAGTCAGAAATCAGGATATAGGCCAATTTATACATAATACTCTGCGAAGTGGCTCTTTGAGTAGTTGTGACACGCTAGCAGATCTTGACTGTTCAGCTACCTGTGGTACTATTGTTTCGCACAGGATCAATTAAAGATTCAAAAGAGGCTTCTGATTAGAAAATGATACCACAAGCTATCACAATTAAACCGTCATATCTTCACCTTTGTTATGGTGGGCACCACGACTATACAGTGTCACACGCACTCAACCAAAGAAAGAGCTAGTAGTTGATGGCTAACATGTTCATACAGCTGATAACTGTTGACACGGTCTTTAAATAATGGCTTAAGATACCCTATATTCAGCCCAAAGTTTTCTTTGATGTTCAATGAGCTTATAGTTTTAAAGGAACCACAGAAGATCATGGAGGAATGTCCAAATTGAGACATGTGACCTCCATCCCCCTTTCCATTTGCACACAGTAAATATAGAGTAAATATTCTTGCTTTATCTGTATAGTGTTCTCAGAATTGCATGAACCACGTGATCTACCCAATTTTAGCAGCAGTAGAATCTCATTCGTGATGAGATTAAGGAAGTCTTATTTGCTGTAGGTATATCTGCAAATGTGGTTTGCGATACAGGGTAGTGATGATATTGCAGAATGTTTTTAGTATGGTGTCTCACTTAAGCCAATATCAGGTTTATCGATAACCATTGTAGAGTGACAATGTGAAGTTGTCCACTTGCCTATATAACCTGTTATCCACTTGTGTTTATCAATTGTTTTTAGGTATCTGATAGACAGTCGGTGGTTCAAACAGTGGAAGAAGTATGTGGGTTTTGACAGCTGGGATATGTACAATGTTGGAGAACGTAGCCTCTACCCAGGACCTATCGACAACTCTGGGCTTTTCTCAGGTAATTCTGATATTTATTATGATGCTGAACAGTAATTACTCAACACAGGTGTAAACTTTCTGTCCTGTTAAGAGCCGCACAAGCCCCATCTGTTATCTTAGCTTGTACTCATTGGCTTCTGTATTTACAGACCAGGAGACGCAGGCCCTGAAAGAGCATCTGATAGACGAGCTGGATTATGTCCTTGTACCCACTGAGGCATGGAACAAGCTGGTCAGTTGGTATGGGTGTTTGGAAGGCCAGAGGCCCATTGTCAGAAAGGTACTACTGGTTGAGACATTTTTATTTTGAGTTTTTTTTTTTATGACAATTGCTTCTAAAATGTATTCTTTTCTTACTCTAGGTGGTTGAACATGGAATGTTTGTCAAGCACTGTAAGGTGGAGGTCTATTTGTTAGAGCTGAACTTGTGTGAGAATGACAACATGGATAATGTGGTCACACGTCATTTCAGTAAAGCTGACACAATAGGTAAACATCAGTTCTCTATTGATTCAATTTGTGTAACGTATGTGCCTGCGTTGTTTAGATATATGAAATATTTTCAGGAAATAAACAATGTTGTTATGTCATCTTTTCAGATACTATAGAGAAGGAGATGAGGACGCTGTTTGATATCCCTTCAGAGAAGGAGACACGGCTCTGGAACAAATACATGAGCAATACCTATGAGCAGTTGAACAAGCCAGACAACACAGTGCAGGATGCTGGTCTCTTCCAGGGGCAGGTAATGTAGAGCTGTTACTCAAATGACAGACAGACAAAGACGGACTCTCTTCCATCATAAATCCATGAATGATTTCAAAGACAAAGAACAAGAACACTTTGCTGTATTACACGATCCAGTGTAATAGGCTGTGACATGCAGTTCATTTTGGGACTGTGTGAGAGATGTTGCTTTTACTCAGTAGCAGTATTTAATTTGAGTGTTTTGTTTGTGTGTTCATGTTACTGTGACCATCATTTGTATATCATTGTCATGAATGTTGACATGCAAAGGGAAACAAAAGTTTGTGCTTACAGCAGGAGCAATTGTGCAATAATTATTTTTCCCTGTAAAGTGCAAATTAGAAGTCAAACTCGTTCTCAAAATTGGAAAAATGTAAAAACAGGCCAATTGCACATCAAAGCAAGTGCTGCAGTAGCAAACAGATGTGTTTGACCATCGGAGAGTGTCAAATTCGACCCTCGGACGTGATACCTCTGACATGTAAATGTAGGCCAGCCATGCCAGCTTGGCTCTTACGCAGTTTGTTTTCCCACAGGTGCTTGTAATAGAGCGCAAAAATGAGGATGGTACATGGCCCAGGCAAGCCTCCCATCCAAAGTAAGTAGATACTTTCTTGTTTTTAGTTATTCAAGACTAGGTGGAAGTTTAGTATTAAGTAGATATCAAAGGTTGCAGTCTCACAATACTGAAACCCAGAGTCAACTTGCACAACATGCTTTTCTGAAACATGTCTTGTCCTGCTTACCAGATCCAGTACTACCCCATCCAGGAATTTCACTACCTCCCCAAAGCCCTCATCCAACTCCTCTGCTAGTGTCTCCTCGACAGTAACAAATGGAGACAGCAGTGGAAGCCCTGGCTACACACTCAATAACAGCTCTTCCTCTGGCAACAGGCAGGTTCTCTTACCAGAATAAAGCATGTTTAGTGATTTAAAAATTACATGCTTTAAATAATGTGTCTTTGCGGTAGCTATTCTGTATCTATGTGGTCACATGGAACTCCAATACTTAAGTTAATCTAGTGAATTTATGTACCCATTTCCTTCCCAGTTTTTAAGGCGATTGCCTCTGTCCACAATGTGGTTAGCTCCAATATTTAATTGTTGCTTTCCACAAACTTTTACTAAATAGTCACAATAGTCACACCCCTTAAAAATGTCTGAGCATAGTGTCTTAATAATTTTCAATGATTACAAGATCCTCATTAATGATGTAACAGCGTGGATCCATCACAGGATGTAGTGTGATAGAAAAGCTCTCTAGTTCTGAGCATTGGTACTGATGGGATATTGCTCTTTTAATACAAAGCTTGTTTTGTTTTTTGTCGGAATGAACTCAATACTCAGTGTAAATCTTTGCCACTGTATAGAATTTAGTATGAGAATTTGATTGTGTCACCAACCTGATAATAGAGTCTGCTCTTTCAACAGATTGGGTGGCTACAATTCATATAGCTCCTCCTACAACTACAGAGAGTCGCAGTCACAGCCTGGCCTGTGTGGTCTCAGTAATTTGGGAAACACATGTTTCATGAACTCAGCGCTCCAGGTAAAATGAATGCTACTGAGGCCTGAGAAAAATATAAGAAAATGAGAAATGTGTCTATTACATGAATGTTGCCTTTTTGAGAAGCCCGTGGTGGAAACCTTTGGCTTGGTTTTGTGTATTATGTTTGCGTAATGCTTGTTTTGTCCCTTGCAGTGCCTGAGCAATGCATCTCAACTCACAGATTACTTCATGAATGACCAATATGAGGCAGAGATTAATCGAGAGAATCCACTGGGAATGAGAGGCGAGATTGCTGAGGCCTATGCAGATTTGGTTAAGCAGATGTGGCTCAGTCGTAGCAGCTATGTGGCCCCACGTACCTTTAAAGTAGGTTGTGCCAAACAAACCCCATCTATCTTTCTATAGCATCAAGCTGTGGCCAACCCATACAGCTTAAAAGTTGACATGTTGCATATTGCAAAATGTATAACATCATTTATTTCTAGACCCAGGTTGGACGCTTTGCACCCCAGTTTTCAGGCTACCAGCAGCAGGACTCCCAAGAGCTGTTGGCCTTCTTGCTGGATGGCCTCCACGAAGATCTGAACCGTGTCAAGAAAAAGCCTTACCTTGCCCTCAGGGATGCTGAGGGCCGGCCAGATGAGGTACAGCATGTAGATGCAAAATAAAGAGTAGACTACATCACATAGGTCTGCTTTTCCGCAGTGTTTTTCCCTCTCACTCGCCCACTCAAAAAAATTTTTTTTTCCATATGTTCAGGAGTTTTTTCCTTGTCTTCTCAGGGGATCTTTGGCATATGAAAGACTGAAGGCGTTGTTGGTCATATTGTGTTATACAAATAAAGTTGACTTGACTGAACTTTTCAGAAGTTATAATGCCCTTTGATCTCAGTCCTGGTTTTGTTGTGTTCTAACTCTTCAGATCACCTTTTGATTCTCAGAATGATTGATAGAGTTGCTACGAGTGCTAGAATCTGATATATAAAGATAAAGAGGGCTTTAAAATGTCCTACAAAGTTTCAAATATAAAAATAAATAATATAAATAAAATTCAAAATAAAAAATAAAGTAAACGTTTGTACCAGTCTTTCAAAATCTCATCTAATCCCTGTTTCCCTTTGGTTGCGAAATCATAGATTGTTGCCACAGAAGCCTGGACGAACCACCGCTTACGCAACGATTCCATTATAGTTGATATTTTCCATGGCCTCTTCAAATCCACTTTGGTGTGCCCAGAGTGCTCCAAGGTGTCTGTAACTTTTGACCCATTCTGCTACCTCACACTGCCTCTGCCCATGAAGAAAGACCGAACTATGGAAGTTTTCCTGGTGCGATCAGATCCTCAGTCCAGACCTACACAGGTCAGCAAGATCTCTTTTTTTCCTCTCCCTCAAGTGCATTTTCCTTCTCGGTGCTATTGATATCCACCATGAAACAGACATGACTTTACTTTTTTTTTACCACTGATAAATACACCCAGAGTATGCCAGGTGACAGGCTGAGATAAGATAAATTGGAGCACATCGCCCCACCCCAAGCATCGGATATACAGGATACACAGATGGCGTTTTGCAGGATGTTTGTAAATAAAAAAGTCTAAGTACCGTTTCATCTTACATCAGTACTGTGAAGACCACCACTTGAGTATTAAAATTAACAAGCAATACTCAAAGTGCATTTAATGCACTCTCATTATTGGTTTACTTGACACTTACAAATCATATTATGCAGTCATAATGATCATAATGTCAATTTAAATTCTGTTCTGACTAATCACTCAAAGGAGTTTTAGAACAGCAAAGAGTAACGGTTCAAATTTTAATTTTTTTTTTTACAAAAATTCAGATGAACTTTTCTCCATATAATATTGCGTTGGCATGTTTTAGATTAAACAGATGATTATATATGTCTGTAGCATTTTATGTAGCTTACTGTTTTCTGTTGATGACTGATTTCTTGGCACTCAAGCAATTAATGAAGCGATTCACTGTCTGACATCATTTCTCATTCTTCATTTCCTGGCAGTGTCGTCTTGTGGTCCCTAAACTGGGCTCAGTGGCAGATCTGTGCAGCACCTTGTCCAAACTCTGTGGGATCCCACCAGAGAATGTGAGAATTTAACACTTGTACTCAAGTAGAATTATTTTAAGTGTAGACATAATGTTCGATAACCTTTTAATTTTTGTATATTTCTTTTTTAGATGGTGGTGGCTGACGTTTACAATCATAGGTTCCATAAAATTTACAGACGGGATGATGGCCTCAATCAGATCATGGAAAAAGACGACATCTTTGTGTAAGCCTTGGGCGAGCCCAAAAGATGTGATGTCTTAAGGTGGTCATAGTGTTTGTAGTGTAATGTGTTTGTGTTTGTGTTCATGCTCATTGCAGGTATGAAGTCCAGGAGGAGGACAGTGAAAGGATGAACCTGCCTGTATATTTTAGGGAGCGCCACTCCAAACACGCCGGAGGATCCACCGGGACCTTATTGTTTGGCCAACCTCTACTCATCACTGTGCCCAGACACAACCTCATAGCCGATGTTCTATATGACAAGATCCTAGAGCGAATTAGGTGAGGGGACTATTCGGTTGAAAGTAATTAAAGAAACGTTGTATGTTTCATGTGTCATCAAAATATCTCTCCACGCTAAGTATCTCTAAACATCTGATTTAGCTTTTTCAGTGTCAGAAAAAAGTATGTTTCCAAAGTACTTTGGGTTACGTTGTTTTTCATTCATTGTTCTTTACAAAGCTGTGATGTTGTAGGTCCATGTATTCAAGTGAAGATGCCACCCATAGGAGTATTTGGACAGACAATGAGCCTCATTGACCTTATCAAAATGGAAATATTGACATTTTTCAAATAAAATTGTCCAACCTGTTCACTCGTATGAGGGGGACAAAATGTCAGAACGCCTTTAATTATAATGTAGTTTTGTATTAACATCACCTAGTTATGGGCACAACAATTAACATGAGTTACATCAACGCAGTGGCAGTGTCACTAAAAGCTGTACATTATCAACTTCTCAAAAACAGGCTTTATGGTAAGGCTATTCTACAGGTTTTGCATGTATATCCTCTGCTGGCTTCTAATGTTTTCATTGGGATCTTTTTTTTTTTTTTCCATACGATCTTTGCAGACGCTATGTCAAGCAACCACAGAGCCCGAGTACTGAAAGCAGAGCTTCAGCCACCTTTGTCGGGTGTAACCAGGGGCCTGAATGTTCCACATCATCGAGTAACAATGCCAGCCTAGGTGGCTGTGGCAGTCCCTTGTCTGAAGGGGCTTCCTGCAATGCCAGCTCGAGTACCAGCAACAACCACTCGCGGACCTGCAATGAGTCTAACGGGCTATATGATGGTGAGTAACTTAAATGAACCCCACCCCCAAACACAACTCACACTATGGCCAGTTGGAGTGGAATTAGGTCACAAATTTTCTTTAAGGAAGGATGTATTGAGCATAGGAGAAGGATGGATGTGAAAGAGTATTACATTTCAAGAAATGTATATGATTACAATTTGTACTGAGGTTTATCATAAACACTTTGAATGCAATAAAGCAGCAAAATGGCTGGGTCTTGTGGTGGTTTTGTGTCTTTACAGGCGAGGAGGAGGCCATGGACCACCAGGTGAGTCCAGAGCCACCACAGAATGGCCAGTCAGAAGAGGAGGAAGAGGAGACCTGTGGCTTGCATAATGGGCCCAGAGGAGATTCGGCCAGGCTCTTTTCTTTCAGCATGGTCAACTCCTATGGAACAGCCAACATAAGCCCCCTGCCTTGTGATGGAAATATCCTCAAACTCAACCGTGAGTGTATACATATACACTGTTTATATGTACAAATGTGATCTTTTTTTTTTTTACTTAATATTTTGAGATGTGACATAATGTTGAGGTGACTGGTTCAATCAACTTTCTATGCAGCACATTCCACGGTGGCCATCGACTGGGATTCGGAGTCTAAGAAAATGTGTTATGATGAACAGGAAGCTGAGGTCAGTAGATTAATACTCGGATCATTTTAAGACCAACCTGTCTCAGGGGTCAACAGATTACAAATACGTTCTGCCTCTTTTGTTTATATATTGTTTGCGTGTGTAGGCCTATGAGAAGCACGAGAGCATGCTCCAAGCCCAAAAAAAGAAAGCTACAGTGGCTTTGAGGGAATGCATTGAGCTGTTCACAACCATGGAGACACTTGGAGAACATGATCCCTGGTAGGGTTTGCAACAATTTAAACCCCCAATGACTCAGTTTTGACTTACTGTTGTGACATCAACATTATCTTATTCTTTGTGCAGGTATTGTCCCACATGTAAGAAACATCAACAGGCCACAAAAAAATTTGACCTGTGGTCACTGCCTCGTATTCTGGTAGTTCACCTTAAGCGTTTCTCCTACAACCGATGTTGGAGGGACAAACTGGACACAGTGGTGGACTTTCCCATCAGGTATGCATGGAGGATCAGTCCAACTTGAAATTATATGAAAATTGATGTTGGTTCTATTTTTGGATATCTGGGGATATGGTAATGTCTCTTTAGTGGATGGTTTAAAAATTAAAAACCCATGGGGTTCCCCCGTGGCTCACCTTGGGGAGTGCATGCCACATACTGCAGTGGTGCAGGTTCGATTTCGACACGTGCCCTTTGCTGCATGTCGTCTGTTCTGTGCTCTGTCCTTCCTGTCTCTCTCTACTGTACGTTTCACAATAAAGCAGAAATGCCAAAGAACCCGTTCAACATTTTATATATTTACTTTTACACTAGAGGGGGCTGATGTGAAAATTCAGCTGTGGTCTCAATGAGGAAACAGCATTATCGCAGAACTTGCATCAAAGCAAAGCAAAAACCTTTAGTTTCCTTAACTGGTTTGATTAGGTAATAAAACTAATAAAAGTACCCTTTTATCTCTGTCGCAGTCAGAAAACACATTTCCCTTTAGAGAAATGAAGAAGTTGCCCTTGGGAATGGTGTGACACAATAACTTCCTTTGTTTTCTTTTACTTGGCATGGTGTTTGCAGTGGTTACTGACCTCTGCTGAGGAACTTGATCTACAAGAAACTAGGAAGCGGAACAGATAATAGTCCTTAATGGTTGATTTAAAGAATGCAGACTCATGCTTACTGGAACTTATTTGCCAACAACGTTTTTCATTAGATTGTTTAAACTCCATTTCAAAGCCGTTGGTCTTTTCTTTAACAGGGATCTGAACATGTCGGAGTTTGTGTGTGACCCTAAGGCTGGCCCATACATATATGACCTCATTGCTGTCTCAAACCACTATGGTGGAATGGGAGGGGGCCACTGTAAGTTGCTATTGTTCTTTTATCATTTAATCATTAATGTCAGCACCTTGTTGATATAATTAGTCATAGAACCATTACATTAGATCGTGCCATTTGTACATGATCCAAAGTACATCTGGCAATATTACCCTTTTGTTGCTTGTCAACAGAAGAGGTGCTGAGTGACTCTGTTACTGGTTACCCTTTTGCAAAGTGCCTTTTAGATGCTCCATTATTGAGCTTTGTTTGTGTCTGTGTGTTCATTTCATGTATTGTGAAAGAAGCTGAATAGGTAACACAATTTTATCTCTCACTGATTGAGTACAAGTGTTGTTGAAAAGACATTTGATATCACACCCTTCTCTCTGTTTAACAGACACCGCTTATGGCAAGAATAAAGTGGATGGAAAGTGGTATTACTTTGATGATAGCAGTGTGTCATCTGCCTCAGAGGACCAGATTGTGGTGAGCTTTGACTCAGTGCTCATTAAGTTTTGTATTCTGCTGTGAGTAGGAGATATTTGTGAACCCTCTCCTGCCTTAGCCGGGAAATGATGTTTGATTAGCAGACCTCTGTTGCCTTCTGTCTTTATCTGGTGTCAAGTGTCTTTGTTTCTTTAGAGTAATCTGATCCTTGTCTTCTCCTTGCAGACTAAAGCCGCCTACGTGCTGTTTTACCAACGTAGAGATGAGGTAGCCCCCTCTAAGTCTCAGCCCTCTGCTTCGCTAGGAGGAGCCCCCGACGCAACCGATGACCATATGGATACAAACTGAGCTGCACTGATGCTAAGGGACACACACTGAAACGTATATGGCAAATATACATTTGGACACACAAAGCTACTTCAGTGACAGAAGATTTCAGAGTTAACATTAGGAACCCAACCCTGTATTTTATTTGATTTTTGTCACATAACTTGTCAACTAGAGCCGCCAGCCGTGCCGGAAGAGTGACCTGAGAGACTTTCTTACCTGCAGCCGGTGGCCTACTGATTTCGGAACATAGTTTACTAGTCTAGATCAAAGTGGAATATAAAAGAATATATATCTTCTCACTGGACAAACGGAATGTTAGATGTGGCCTCAAATACATACATAAACGTTTCTGTTACCCTCAATAACACTCGGAAATAATTTTTAAAAAGCCAAATGCACAATAAGTTTCAACCAAAGTGTTCCAAGATGTATATGATCAAATGTACCACTTGATAGACATACAGGCATTTTACCTAATTTTATCTTTCATAGTCCTGTGCGGAGGGAAATTGAGATCTACTATGAATAACAGTGTGAATTACACCGTAAAATACATGCCATGCTTGCTGAAAGAATTCCAATGACCTCACCATCTGCGTGGAGTGTATCCACTAAGGAAATCTTGATGGGGATCCCACAGCTAGACTGTGTTTATGGCGTACAGAGTCTGCGTTGTGATACGAACCACAGAGGGGATATCTGATCACAAGGTTTTGAACTTTGGGCTTTACGTTATTGTTCATTGAGCATGGTAGCTCAAAAGTCTCTTGAACTTTGAGAGGAGGCCTGGAAATCTTGCAAATTGGACTTCTTTTTCCTGTCTATAATATCGCAAAAACAGCCTTTTGATTACTGTTATCTGAATAAAGAAAAGGCACGGTTACCCCCTCCCCATGAATACATGATCTACCTGCTTCAGATATATTCTAAACCTAGTTATATGGTTTGGCCTTAGCATTACGACATCTCACCTGTCATTCATTTCCAATTCATTTTAATGTGTCTTTTAAAAATATTTTGATTGCTGGCTAACCAGACCCCTAGCTCACCTGCAATGGCTTGTCCTTATTAGTCTTGTACATTAATGCAGCTCTGTATTGAAATGGCTATGTTATTTGGTATCTTCCAAAGCACACTGAGTGAATCAAAATAAACTAGTATAAAAAGTGGTTCATGAAACTTGACATTGCTCATAGTTATTGGGAGCATCCACATGCACCAACAGATGGGGCAGGACCACTGTACCTTAACCACTTTCTCATTGAATAAGATGGGCCTAGTCCACTGCTTGGTTGTTAGTGGGGGATAAAAAATGTCAAAAGCTGTTGTCTAAACAGAATAATTCCAAAAAGACTGTTTTGGTCTGGACAAAGTATAAAATATAATGAATTTAGTTCTGGCTAATTGTGAAACCTGGTGCATTTGCTTCTTAGTTTCCCACTTGATGGAACTCCTTGCATATTGCGTGACATGTTATTACATAGGGACACAACACAAATGCCCTTTTTGATGGTCCTGCTATCATAATGCCAGACAACTACCTAAATGGAAACATATGCCTATAACTAGAAAAGCTTTATATATCTGTAATCTTTGATCCACAGTAGAAAACAAAATTCATTGGTCCTGAAACAAATCATGCTTTTCCTCTAACTGATAACCATGTAAATAACCACACTATTTTAAATAGGTGTATAAACTCTTATCTTCGTATTTATCATATTGCCAATTATCTAGTTTGTTTTTAACTGAAAATTATTTGAATTCAAAGTACAATAAAGACTGGAAGCCTGAACAGGGTGGTTTGTTTGGACTACTTGCTATTACAAAATATGGCTGACAGGTATAAGCCTATTTTCTGTAGTCTTGTTTTTGGAGAAGAACTGGTTAAACCTGAACGGTAGTTAAGTGGTGTTAAAGTACTTTGTGCTGCACTTTCAACCGCAGCTGCCAGTGCTGCAATCTAAATTGTGCAATCACACTGAAGGTATTTGTAAAGGTAGGCTTTCCTACAACATTCAACATTTTCCACTTCGGGTTATTGCGAAAAATTATCTTCATAAGGGATAGTTATAGATAGATAGATATACAATCTGGCCTTCACAATGATCCTTAAGTTAATTAAGAGACATTTTCTTACAGATTATGCATTTTAGGAGTCAAGAAGATACTCAAAAAATACTGGAAGAAATATTTTATTGGTTCTCTTAATGGTCTACCACATCTGTGCTTTATATGTACACAATGCAATTGGAAAGTTCAGCTTCTTACATTTCATCAGATATCCCCCTCACATCTGGTTTGGTTTCAGAGGATGTCTTCATATAGTAAAATACAGAATGTGAGCATTTTTATACATAAAAGCACAGGTGGCCCTGACAGATGATAAACACACACCATCTACAGAAACTACACAGTAGGAGCACAAAGCTGTTTCCTTCATTATCTCACACTGGCAGAGAGCTGGTAAAAACGGACGTTGTAGGGTGGGTCAACCAATTTGTAGGACAATTCATTAGTTTGCCTTGTTGAGGAGCTTCTTGATGTCACCCTCAATGTTGCTTGTCAGGAACTTTCTGCTGTAACGCTTGAATGGCACGCCATCAGGCCCGATGAGGAACTTTTCAAAGTTCCAGGACACGTCATTCCTGCTGACCGGGCTCCAGATGATGTACTTGGGGTCGGTCATCAGGGATGTTGAATCATCACTAGGGTATGGTAGTTTCTCCCTCAGGTAAACAAACAGAGGATGAGCATTGGCCCCATTCACTTCCACCTTTTCCAGTAGCTCAAACTTCGGCTCAAACCCATTTCCAGGACGGACGTATTTCAAAGACAAGAGGACTTCCTCATTCTTGCAGTTCTCCTGCAAAGATTGGGCAGTGGATAATGTCAATGTTTGGATTAACTGTGGTCATCTTAAAACAATGCTTAAATGTTGTAGCAAAATAACACTGCTCATGAGTAGATGAGTAGTAGCTCATGAGTAGCAAATATAACTCTGCCTCGCTAATTAAATCTAAAATAAGTGTCTACATTATATGTCCAAATTATTACTATATTAAGTGTTAACAATTGGTTGCCTATCACCAGAAAGAAATGGAAAACTTGAACTGAAACTACGTCAATGTCTGTTGCCAGCAAGGAAGTGAAACTTGAAATCATAGCTCACAACATATTTATGTTTTTAAAGACTTTAAGTTGTAAGAGGCTATTTAATATGGGCTATTTACAGATTAGAAAAAAGACATAATTACATCTTTAACCAAGTTACAAGCCCACATCATTATGAACATACAGTATTATTACCATTATAATCATTATGATTATTATCATATTTTTAGCTGACGCTTTTACTAATGTGGCAGGAAGTCAGAACTTTCTGGATGATGGCTGCAAGTTAATGCACTACTTGTTACTGACATTTACAATGGCCCTCTCTCGTGTTTACACAATTTCCTTTCCTGAAGACAAGGAACTGCTTCCAGAAATTAATATTTACTCGGTGGTGGTAAACAGTACAAGTACTAATCTGAGCATATTCAAACACTGTAATTTCTTACCTTTCAGCTTCTTGATGTTATCAGTTTTCTTTATTATTCTTTTTTTCTACATTGCACAGGTTTTGTGGCCCATAAAGAGTCTCACCGTAAATCATACAATGTGTGACTGTACAAGTTGAACTTATTTGTAACTTTCTCACCTGATGGCCGAACTGGTTGCAGGGAACTCCCAGGATAACAAGCCCCTCACTCGCGAAGCGGTCGTGGAGCTCGTTCATCTGGGTGTAATCCCTGGTAGTCGTACCTCAGAGAGACGCAACATTCTCAATGAGGACAACTTTGCCCTTCAAGGATGAAAAATTGAAGAGTTCTCCCGTTAGGAGTTTGGCAGTCAAATCGTAAAAATTGGCAGCCATTCTTGGACGGATAGGCGTAGTTCACTTCGATGAACTTCGGCTGCGCGCCCCCTCCAAAGTTCCCTGTTATATCTGCGATGCCAAAGAGTTCGTGTTTAGCACTCAAGATACAACTGCCATTGCCACCCGCCAGATTGACGGGCGTGGGGCGCTTGTCTCGTGCTTGTGTGGGCTAATTAACTATCACTGAATAATATTCAGACAACAAAAAATCTGAATAAATACAAACACATTCACTGGTGACATTTCAATGTTTAAAGACCCTCTATACTAGTCTCTTCATAGAAATAATATAATTCCAAATGAGCCTTGACGAAGACGCAAGCACATAACAAGTAACAATTTGCTGCGACTATACACTCTTCGATGTGGTTGCGCAGGTATAGCGCTTGGGTTGTGTGTTCGTTTAGTAATACGGCGTGTCCCGTTCTTCTCTTTGTGTTTTACCGGCGGTTCATAACCGTGCTCGCGAACGGCCGAGATCATAAACACGCCTACCCAAATGGTTGACGTTTAGAGACCGTCTATAACATTCGATGTTCTTTTTCATGCTAAACTCCCAGCTTTTCAGTAACACACAAGCTATCTCATTCATTAACGCCAGTCATAAATAACTTACCTTAGTGTGTATACAAAACTTATTTTACTTCACCATTCACTTGTGTTTTGCATAACTTATAAATTCTAGCGGATATTTACATTGATGAAGATCCCTGACTACGGTTTGTTACATGGCGCGGAAATTTGTCTTGTGTTTCCGTCTGTGCCTTATGTTATCTTGGTTGTCCGAAGGGTGCCTGGCCGTCTATGCACAGTATGTCTCGCATTTATGTTATAAATTTACTTGACAGTCAACAACATTCCCCAGATTCAAACACACACACCAAGTATATATACACAAGTAAATAATTTAATGTGTTAAAGTTACTGAACTACGAACAAGCTAGGTATTGTATAGCATCTAGCGTCAACAATAGCACACAAAGCTAGTTTGTTGCTGGCGAGAGCTAAGTCAATCTGAACTAAAAACTTTGCGTCCTTTATTTTTCTCAGATGATGCGCAAGAAGCGACGATCAACTGTGGAGAAAGAAGAGAGTGTAGCCACTGCTACTAGTAAGTTTTATGTGACAGAACAGTTGTTCAGTCATAAGGTTTTCCACTGTTGTTTAAAGTGAAGGTGGCTTACATTGACCAAAGCCATTTTACTTTACATTATGTCATGTTACTTTGTTTTATTTTATTGCATGACTCTTTTATTAATGTGTTTTAATTGAGTACACTATGTGTGTACTTAAGGATACAGGAGAGTAGTCTAGTGAAAAGGTTTCCCCAAAGATATAATATGCAGAAGCAGAATCGCCGGCATGACACACAACATGCTTTGCAAATTATACTATGAACAACAGTCCACATTGCCCTATTACGCACCCCTAACTTGATTGACATAGTTCCTGTTGGAAGTGTTGATGTGTTGCATACTGCATGTTTCTCCTCTCTCCATCCACAGAAGCAAAGAAGAGACGCAGCACTGCTAACCAATCGAAAGAAGATGCTCCAGAAGAGACTAATGGAAGTGTATTTGCCATTTTTCTGCGAGAGGCAGGTGTCACCTTGAAACAAAGTGGCACACCCAATGAGATAGGTAAATAGTACATTTAATGCAAGATTCAAAACGCACAAGCTCAGTAAATGGCAACAGTGCTTGATCGGCATCTTCATCATTTCCCCTTCAGCTGTTGACCAAATAGTTTTCAAGAAAAGGATACAGAAACAGCTACAGAAGAGTCCGAGGTACCCTGGTGTGAGTATAGAAAATGCAACAAATAACATATTTTCACATTTGCTATTAATTGTATTTTATTTTATTATAATTATTTGCTTATTTTCATGGCTCAGATTGTGCAGGAATTCATCACTGGATTGGAGTCACATATAGAAGATCCTGAGAGCTTTAGAAACTGCCTCCTTCCATGCGTTCCGCGATTGTCAGATGGAGAATCTAGGTAGGCAGGACTTACTTCAGACATGCTTTAATTTATAAAAGAAAAAGCTAATATATAGGCTATACTGTATTGGTGACAAGATTCTGCAGGCTATAACAAATAAAGCATGCTTATGCCTTTGTTATACTAGTGTCTCATCATTCCATGAGAGTCTGTTACGCATCCTGTTGGGGATTGAGATGCTACAGGTATGTGGGCATCGGTTCTTTGAACGATAATTACACTAACTTGAAAGACCAAATTCTTCCCTCAATCAGTCATTACGCAATACCTTAATGTATGTTTCTTTTTCTTATAGACTTTGATCATAAATACTCTGCTTGACAAACTCCCCGAATTTATGTTTGAAGGGTGAGTATTTTGTTCAAGCATGCTTTACCAGACTTTTTGTTTGTGTGACAGATGTGTTATTATTGTAAATGTTGTCCTGTTTCAATCGTAGCACTGGAGATGGAGGACTGAATATTCCACGCATAATTATCAACCAGCTGAAATGGCTGGACAGAGTTGTGGATAACAAGGTAGTAATTTTTATGATGATGCGACTTATTGTGTGTTCAGTCACAGCCATTTAAATGACTAAGTCTTGCTGCTGATCTGTTTCAGTAAGGTCCGTAAACGCTGTCGTAAACGCTGTCGGTTTGTAGATGTCAATGTTATTTGTTTCTCTCCTGTTTGTGAAAGGAATTGGCAGATAAGCTCATGCAACTCGTGTCAGTAGCACCTGTGGAGGTTCAGTGTGACATCATCACCAGTCTGCCAGAGATTCTGGATGATTCTCAGCACAATGATGTAGCCAGGGAGCTCAAGTAAGTACAGAAGATATATTCATTGGATATTCAGCTACCATACTGACACCGTGCACAAGCCGTGGTTTTTGAGTTGGACTGTAATGACAGGCAGGGCGTGTATCATTATAAACATTGGTGCAGTCATGAAGTCATGGACTTTAAAACCGTGCTTAACCTTTGTAAAAGTTATATTAGGAGCTAAGATGAAAAAAAGTGAGATATTTTTCTTTGCTCAAAACCCCCTCTTGTGTCGTCTTAGAAAAAAAGTCTGTCACCGTTATTATGAGTCATTGTGTTATAATCATCAAAACTTCTGGAAATGTTTTGGAATTTAGTTTACTATTACATGCAGAAATTTGAACAGGCTGCTGTTATTTGCAGCTCCATAATCCAGGAGAAAACCCAGCTGACTGTCCCCATCTTGGATGCCCTCTCCAGCTTGAACCTCAGTTCCACTTTAGTGACTGAGGTAGTACACACACACACACGCATACGAACACACACAAACATTCATAACCCCATATTTTTTGTTTAGGTTTAGGGTATACGGGGAATGTTATGGCACCAGTACCTCATATATTCTGTTGTCTCAGGTTCGAGAATCCATTATGGGCACATTGGCTGCTGTACAATTGGAGGATCTTCCTGTGGTGGTCAAATTCATCTTGCGCTCTGTTTCAGCCTCTGATGCTTATGAGGTCAGAACTGCAAGTCATGTCCACAGCAAAACATAACTTCCGTAGAGAATTTTTATATAATCTGTTTATTGTGATCACATTTTGAAATCAGGACATGTGGTACTTGTTCCCTGTGGGTAGGTGGTGTGTACTCTTCGTAAGAAACTGGACCTAGAGCAGTGTGTTCTCCCTCCAGTGCTGCAGGCCTCTCAGAGTCACTTGAAGAACAAAGGAACAGCAGCGTAAGACAACACAGATTCTACTGCCCTTCTGAGGCACCATCAGTGTACATTTTCAGGGATCTACACTAAAGTCTGCTAATCCATCATGATGTCGTCTAATTCATTTGATTTTGGAACAGGTCCACTGCAATAGCTGGCACCAGGCAAGACAGTATTACTTTTATATTGGATGGGATCAAGTCAACAGTGCAATTCCAGAAAAGCCTATCAGAATCTTGGCTCAAGGTGAGAAGTAATGAAAATATACATTTAAAATACTCAAGCTTTAATATTCCACAGTAATGCTATATATTATTTTAGATTTTTTTAAATTTATAAATCAATTCATGAAGTAGACTAGGATGTCAAAAAGCTCACTACAATAGACGACTAGCTATACGTGCTAATATCTCAACCATGAATATTAAGTTGATTTAAATCAATTGAAAAAGACAAAATGTTGTTTTTGTTTTTGTTTTTTTTGTTTTTTTTACAGGCAGTAGAGACTTTGGATGAAGTGGAGGACTTTAAGGTGACTTTGATTTTCTTAGTTTATCTATGCATTCATATATTGAAGGATCACTTACCGTTCTGGACAAAGGGTGAAAATATGTCATATGTTTATATATTTTGTATTTGTGGATTAATGTTTTGGAAGAATCATTTTGTTGGAAGTTCCAATTTCGTATCATCTGGAGAAATTGTGACATTTTGAAAGGACAGCTACCCTTTTCACATTTGTATGTATTTATGTGCATGCCATTTCTGCTGTGCCATTTGAGGTTATGGATCTGCTGGTGTTGTTCATCCTCCATTTGACCAATTCCAACCAAAGCCGCCGGGGGGCAGAGAGGGTACTAAAGGCCAAAGTAAGAGCTGGACTCATCCAAGAAGCCCTTCTTCAGAAGACCTTCAGGGACTTTGCTCAGGTGCGGCATTCGACGCACTTATTGCAGATTGTGATAGCAGTTGTTTGATGCAGACATAACATTTTATAATTTATCAATGATATATATATATATTTTTAACAATTACTGCAGGTCATGCGAGGGTATTTCCCTTCCATCCTGGCCCTGGCTCAGAGTTTGTTGCGTTCCCCTGACACCTGCTTGGTGCCTTTTGGTGGACAAATGTACAAACACTCATTCATTGCTTTTGATTCTTACTGTCAACAGGTGGGTGTTGGGATTGTTTTAATCTTCATAAGGCCATTTCTGTGTTTAAATATAAATCCATCCTGTCACATTGGTTGTTCCTTACCTCTGCTTCGTGTAATGTAGGAAGTGGTTGGCTCTCTGGTGACCCATGTGTGTAGCGGTGTGGGCGGGGAGGTGGACATGGCTCTGGAGCTACTCTGTTGTCTGGTTACAGAAAAACCCTCAGAAATGGCCTTGTATGCTGTTTTTGTGAAGGTAAAACAGATGCTTAATTAAGACTTATAGCAAGTTGCTTTATACCCTAGAGTTTTGTTTTTGAAGTAACCACAGAGTTTGATGCAGGGAATTTTGGACTACATGGACAATCTGACACCCCAGCAGATCCGTCGGCTTTTCCACCTGCTCGGCAAGTTGGCGTTTGGACAACAGCATCAAGGCGCTAACATCCAGGTACGCACATTCTACAAGTTACAAGTTACACATCTACACCATCCTTTTCTTCACCTTTTCACTATTCTCATGTTGAGTTGGATCTCCTGTTCAATTAAACCTCTTTAGGATGACATGCACATAGTCATCCGCAAGCAGCTTTCCAGCACGGTGCCCAAGTACAAGCGTATCGGTATAATTGGTGCCGTCATGGTTGTGGGAAGCATGGGGGCCCTCAGGTATGGGCTCAACTCTTCTAGCTCATACACACCGAAATAGAGTATTTCTCACGTTAACTCACTTTGTCTCTGTTTCTTGTGTACACTTTTTCTTGTTATACACAGGACTGAACCAAAGGGGTCACAGAATGGGACATTATCCCAGGAGACATGCAGACAGGTACACAGAAGGCATGAAAGCGAGTGTTGTTGCAGGTTTCTTTTGAATAGTTATGTTGACAGTCATGTGTCTGGCTGAAGGTGACAGGCCTCTTGGAGCTGGTGCACTCTTCCAGTGAAAGCTCACCGGAAGCTGCAGCTTTGTACTATGATGAACTGGCGAACCTGATTCAGAGTTCGGTCTTGGACCCACAGGTGCAGGTGGGTCACTAACAAACCTTCACCACACTTAACATTTTGGAATTGATTGAGACAGCGTTTTTAATGAATTTGATTTGTTTTGACGTGTCTTTTTTCCTCCTGACAGGAATGGATTGGAAAGACTGTCCTCGATGACTTCCAAGATGACTTTGTGGTCGATCTAGGACCAGAAATAGCAGGGTTAGTGGAAGACGTCTGGCATCATTATAGCGCTAATGCCATGTTACTCCAGCCAGTCAAAATAGATACATGTTATATAATTGCTATAATCACTGCAAATAATTCTTCCAATTTGTGTCCCAGTTTCTTGACTTTTCCTGCCAATGTAATGTACAACCTGGATGAAGATGAGAGTCAAGGAGGCATCGCCATCAACTTGCTTCCTTTATTGGCCAATGACTTTCAGAACAAAGGGGAGCGGTGGAGTCAAAAAGATAAGGCGAACAAGTCAGTCACTTTCACATTTTCAGTAATTCTGAGGAGTAATCCAGCTCCAATTTATTGTGTGAAACAGACAGACAGCTGTTTAATAAATGATTTTGTAATTTTATTTCTCTCTTACAATATTTTGTCGGCCAGGCGAGTGTCTCCTCTCTGTTTGTCTCCATTTTTTCGACTCCTGAGGTTGTGTGAGGAGAAGCAACACCAGGGAGACTTGGAGGAGATTGATGCCCTGTTGGGTGAGAAAGAGGAAGCATAGTTCTGTTTTGACGTTGCTTGTCTTCATTGCTATTGAAAAATAATTAGTGTTTCTGCACTTCTTCACGTGATCACAGGCTGCCCTTTGGTGCTGACAGACATGGGCATTGTTGAGAAAATGGACAGTCTGTCAAATGTTGAAAGGGAGTTTCTGTGTACCTTGTTCTTTCACACCATCAACTGGTTGAGAGAGGTAATGTGGTCAGCTGTGGAAGATAAGATAAATGTTACAAATTGCAGATATTTGCCTAAAATTGCATGTTTTTAATGTGTTGTGACAGGTAGTAAATGCATTCTGTAAACAAAAAGAAACTGAGATGAAAATGAAAGTGATGACCCGCTTGCAGAACATTACCTACCTCCAGACGTTATTGGAGAAAGCTTTGGCAGGTATTTTACATTTTCCAACACACGGTGTTCTTGTAGTTTCTCATTATGCCCTTTTGTATCTATTTTGCTAAAAGTTTGTATCATATTTTTCAGGAGCAAATGGCTATGTTCCGCCTCTTGCTAACTTTGATGGTGAAAGCACGGATGGAATCGTACCGAGCTCTACTGTTCTTTTTAGTAAGGCAAGGAAAGGTACGCAAAAAAGCTGCTGATGTGCTGCTTGTAAGCAGAGATAATCATTTGCTGTACTTTAGATAGATTAGTGTTGATGAGACTAATTGTTCTCAATAATGAAGTAAAAAGTTCTTATGCTCCAATTCTCACTGGTTTTAGATGGCACAGGGAAAAAGAGGAAAGCCCCTGGTAAGAATAATCCGGAAAGTGTCTCTCAGCTTGAGGACGGGACTGAGCCAGAAGAAACTCAACAGGTAAAGGTCTCAGATCAGTGACTTCTTAATGCTCATTTCATAACTGAGCTAAATGATGTGATTCTGCTTTTGCCAAAGGAGCAGTTAGAGAAGGATAAAGAAAAGCAGATCAGGCAGGGCGTAAGCCTGGTGTCTTATCGTTCGTTTTTCCGGGAGTTGGACATGGAGGTGCTTAGTGTGCTGCAGTGCGGTCTGCTCTCTCGCTCGCTGCTTGATTCTGAGCTCCACACCAAGGTGAGCCAAGGGAGATGGAGATATTCTGTTTTGTTTTTCTCTTTAAAAAGGTACTAGCGGACTGATGTCTTGAAGATCAGACAAAATGTCTGTTACTAATTATAAGGAGCAACAAAGTGCTGGCCCTTCAGGCATTAGTGAAATCATAGCCATGTACCAATGAAGATTATCATCATTTGATCAAATGCATCCACCTTTGTGCACCGGATGAGCAGTTCACTATACATCATCTAACAAATGTGTTAAGGTGCGAGAGGAGGTTCTGCTGGGTCCTGCTGAACTGGTCTTCTTACTGGAGGATATGCTTCGTAAACTGGAGTTCAGTCTTACTGCCTCCCCTGCCAAGCGAGCTCCATTTCTCAAGGTGGGGGACAAATGCTTAAAAAAAAGTTTGATTAAGTCAGCCATTCTTTGAAGTTGTCCCCTGACCTGTCTTACTAACTTACAGGCAAAGGCTGACAAAAGTGTGGGCTTCTCCCACCTGCAGCAAAGGAGTCCCAAGGACATAGCCATCTGCTGTGTCCAGCTAGTGCCTGCCCTCTGTTCACACTTGGAGAATTGCCACAACCATTTTCAGGTATAACTATACCCTTTTCTTCCCCAAGTCCGTGAAGTTCAGTACTTTATTTGTCTACATTTCTGTCTTCACAGACTACTGCGTCTGAAAACAATGGTGTGGTAGATGGACCTGCCACAGATATTCAGGAGCATCAGCTAATGTCATCAAGCTACCAACTCCTGTTGCAGGTCTTGAACACCACCTTCAGCTGGTAAGGAGGAGCAATACCGCCGTCTTTCAAACATGAACTCCTTAAAACAATAGAGAGTCTTTGTCTTTTGTGTCTTTGTCTGTGCATTTTTGTTGCTGATGTGTGTGTGTGTGTGTGTGTGTGTGTGTGTGGGTGTGTGGGTGTGTGTATATGTGTGTCAGGTCTGGGTTCTCGCAGCCAGGCCAGCGGGCCTTATTGAAGAGGGCTTTGGGAGTTTTGGCTGGTCGACTTAAAGAAGGATGTGCTGAGTTCACCTGGGAGCAGCTTGTAAAGTGAGAGCTGGAGGTTTACACAGACTGAATAGAAACTAAGCAAACTTGGAGCTGTTACTCAGAATGCCATAATGGTTAATATTTACCAAATAAAACAGGATTGTCCAAATAATGGAATATCAAATAAATAGTAATTGTTCTAATTGTATAATATGTAATACACCTGTGGCATTTTGACTCCATTTTTGTTTAGATACAGCTTCGAGTACTTGATGAACTTACGCAGCACTGTGCCAAGTCTCAGCACAGCCCTGTGTCTCTCACAGCTTTTGTCCACTATATCAGAGAAAGGAGGGAACCCCACCGCCTACAGAGCGCTGACTGGTAAGTCTGACATATTATGCTTTTCTTAAATCCACTTATCTACTCTCCGATAGGATGTAATGGTAACTGACTGATTTCTCATCCCAGCATCCCTTGCACGACAGTTTCTGAGCCAAGACTGGGTGACAGCCAGCGGGGAGAAGGAGCGAGGGAGCAAATTCAATGAAGCACTTCAGACTGTCCTTAGGTCTGTCTGCATGTGATAAATAACCGTTTTAGTTGCATTTACTCCTCGCACAAAGTCAAGAATGTCGAAGGATTCCATCAATTTCAAGCAAACGACTTAAGAATGGAAATGCTTTGCCAGAATGTTGAGGAGTAACACAAACAGCAATGTGACCTCAGGATTCCATTTTTTAGAATTTGATACTAACATTGGCTTTATGCCATACGTTTTACATGATTTTTGGTCCCTAGTTTAAAAATAATGTCCAATGGATCGTTTTTACTCTTTTTCAGCTAATCCTATGCACTCATCATTACAGTATGCAAATACATCAGAGAGGATTGACCGTTCAAACAAGCACTAAATAACTCCACGCCTGTACAATATTCACCCACATATTGAGAAGCTCAGTGAATTTGAAATGTGGTAGCTATAAGAATGCATACAGTCATAAATTATTCATGTGTTCTCATAGTGAGAAAACGGTGGGTCACTATGGTTGTGCTAAAATTAAGTGTATTATATGTCACGATGTGTTCTCTTAGTCCAGGAATAGCATCCACACATTTGTAAGCCTTCTGGAATATTCTTTGCTATCATAAACAGTGCTAGCAGGTGATTGATTATGTGTGTCCTTTTTGTCCTCTCTGTTCAGCATCTACCTCGAACATGTTGATGATGTTTTGAAGGCGGTGGAGGAAATCACTGAGGAAGGAGTCCCAGAGCTCCTCCGTGCAAGCAAAGATGAAAGCTCTGCAAGCTGGCCCACTCTCAACAGGTCCTCTGGGAGCAACGCCATCATCTACATTCAGTTTTTAGTCAATTTTTTTCTAGTATTCTAATAATCAGAATAAATATTGGAAAGACATCCAAATGACATAAAACTGGTTATGATGAGAATCTTTTAGGTTGTGTTCATGTTGATCAGTATATTCATTTTCATTTCCTTTTCTTTAGGCAAACATTCCCTGTGTACTATAAAGGAATGATGGCAGAGCTGGACAAAGCTGTCAGGAAGATTCCTGCTGCTAGGAGTAATGACAGTACTGAGGTGAGCTCATGTCAAAATGTGTTCTCTTACAATTTCTTCAAATCAGATTTTATACTTTAAGCCTTCCAACTGGGAGTGGGGCCTATGAGCTTTAAATTACTTTCAGGTTTTACATGTAACTTTTTTGAGGATGTTATTCCCCTCAAGAATTTGTATCATCGACCTATGTGAGATCATACTTTGTGTCCTCTTTTCAGGCCCACAGTATGAAGCTGGTAACTTGGAACCTGGCAGTTAGAGATTTTCACGTTCTGGTCAATCTAGTCAAGGTAAAACATTTTTTTAAGTATGATCAGATAGTTAACCTAACCGATTAACAGCCGCTATTAGTCCAGATGTCAAGCTATGGGTGTTCTGTCAGTTCTAGGAGAGACATTTGAACAAGAATAGTTTTTGTTACTCAACTTCACTTTACTTTTGCCACGTTTTTTTTAACATTTAAGAACAAAATGTTTCAGAGGGGTGTGTGTTCATGTGCTGCCTTTGTGTCCTCTCTGTCCTCTCCCAGGTGTTTAATACCAGATCAGTGCTTAACTGTTGTCTTAAGGTGAGTTGGCTCTGCATACAATGTCACATTACACATCCAGTTTGACCTGCTCTGACTTTGTGTATTATATTGTTGATAGTATGGCCGTCTTTTCCTCGAGTCTTTCCTGAAGTTGGGGATGCCACTGCTAGACCACAGTTTCAAAAAGCACAAGGTACACATGAATATTAGTTCATCTACATTCCTGTAAGTGTCTTACTGATGTACAGTAGGTATCATTCTGAAATCAACTATAATAATATAATAAATTATGTAGCAATCTGTTGTCCATATATAATTTTACAAAGCATTGCTTGTTTCTGCAAACTCTACAGTCATGGAGACTGTAAAGCATATTTTAGTACAGAAAAACACCAGCCAATCATTTGCTCTTTATTTGGGATTGTGTAATGTCTTTCTCAGGAGGATGTCCAGAGTCTGCTGAAGACTTTCCAGCTCAGCACCCGGCAGCTCCATCACATGTGTGGGCATTCTAAGGTGACTTCATACTCAGTCCCAGCTGTGTTTTACTTATACTGTAAATAGTAACCCTTAAGTCAGGGTAAACTTCCTGTGTGTAGTGGTACAAAACCAGCAATTAGGGAGTACAAGACGTTCTCTCAGAAAAACACATCTGAGCAACTGGTAGCAGGGTTGGTCGTGGTTTTTTTTTTTCTCTTTATTTTAAATGTCACTGTGACAGCAATCAGAGTAATTATACCGAAGTACCAGCTTTCTACCAAATACCAATCCGCAAAATCTTTAATGCCTTGTGATGTTCTTAATGTCTCAAATGTCAAAGGATTTTAATACTGGAACCGTAATTATGACTCCTGAAAATGTGCCACGGACATTCCAGCTCTGCATTATAATTTGTGCGGTGTTGTTCTTCAGCTTCACCAGGACACAAGCCTGACCAACCACGTGCCAGCCTTAAAGAAGAGTCTGGAGCTGTTTGTGTACCGAGTGAAGGCCATGCTGACGCTCAACAACTGCCAGGAGGCGTTTTGGATGGGCAACCTGAAGAACCGCAACCTGAAGGTATAAAACTTTCAAACTTGTATGAATCTTACTCCGTTGGCCAGATATACCAAAGATTTGAGTGTGTAAAAAAGTGTAAATTTGATGTCACCTGCAAACAAATGTGCCAGTTAATCAACTAATGGTGTTCACTGCGGATTTCACCTTTCAAATAATGCAAGATAACCCCTTTGTCCATTTAGTTCATTTGCCTGAATATACAATATGAGGCGATTTATCAAGCCAGACAGTAATGTTGGTGGTGCGTCTGTATACAATACGTTTGAAGGGAAGGAACTTATCAGTCCAGCGTTGCAGGGTCTCTCAAAGCGCTTGCAATCATTTTCAGTTTTCTGGCAAACTCTGCATGACAGAAACCATTAAAACACGCAATACCCTCATTAAAGTACAACTGACTCCATCGTGTTTGTCATTGACATTGTCATTTTTGCAACTAGTCTCAGTTGATCACCCACAAAACATACGGCAACCAAACGTGCAATCTGTTGGATAGACACGCAATTTAGTACTCTTTATGTGGGATGTGTAAGTCAGTAAATTTGCATTATGAACTCTGAAAGATGATATTTGTGTTTGTGCCACAGGGAGAGGAGATTCTTTCCCAGCAGTCACAGGAAAGTGAAGAAGAAGAAGAGGAGGATGTGGACAAGGCACATTTGCAGCTCCCTGAGAATCAGTCAGAGGATGAGGTACCTGGTGATTCTTTATGTATCCACATTGGGTGAATGGGCCCACGGCACATTTGGTACAATTTGTTTGTTTTGTAACTGTTCATTTTCTAATCTTTTCGTCAGCAGAGCGATGCTGAGGGGAGAAGGAAGAACAGAGAGGAAGATGGCGATCAGGATGTGATTACTGAAGATTCTGATTAAGACTTTACTGAGAACTGTTTTTATCTAAACCTCTTGCAGGTGATCAGATGCAAAACAATATGCTTCCTTTTTTGAATTCACAATTGTTAAATTGTTAATTTTGTTTACTTACTTAAAATATATGTACAAGCACATAAACTTTCATATATTTATATACTTCCACAGGATAAAACATACCTAATAATTATGCATTTTCCAGTTGGTTGTATTGTGAAAGTGTGCTTTTTTCCCTTATTTTTTAAGTAATACAGATAACTGACAATTGCTTCTTTGATAGTTGTGGTATTATTTTGAACTCATGAATGCACAAATCCCTCTTTTATAGATACTTCAGTATCTATAAATCTTTTTTTCTTATTTTTTGTCTACTCATCTTCACTGATATTAGCCCATTAAAGATTATTCACACTTTCGGGACAACATCACACCGCAGACCAAGCACTGGAACCTGTTTTTCCTTTTATAAAAGATAAATAAAATGAACTTCTGTCTATTTTTAAGGACCGTTATTGAAGTGATGGCTATGCAGAATATGTAATTTGTGTACTGTGTACTGTGTGAGTACTGACTCACGCCCACCTCCAGTGGCAACAAATTCCAAATATGTACATGTGTTGTCAAAGTACTCTGCCTACACTTAATTATTCTCTTGCAAAGCACAATTCTTAGAGGCAGTTAGTGTCATCAGGCACATACCTCTAACAAAACTCAATTTAGTTCACGCTTTGTTACTGTCCATGTGTTATGCTTTGGTGGGATATAATCTGAAGGTGTAGTGCAGGTGCTGTACGCAGTTACCATCTTATGACGGGCAAAAATTATATAGTAGTGTTGTACATCAGCTGTAAGTGATCTAGAGTAGCTGTTGAAAAAGTGAAATTCAAAGGAAGCATTTTAAAAATAATTTATTTATAACCACAAAAAAAAATGATAATACATTTTCTGATGTGTTTCAAGTTCTTTTCATTTTCTATTTCAGTATATTTGTTTATTCTGCGTTGTGCAAATCTACATGAGAGGTACATTGACTGAGGGCAAACAAAGAAAGTACTGTTTGCTCAACAGGGCTTCCTTTACACTCAGCTTGCTTGCGTGGCACAATTTCTCTTTCATACCCACACATATCTATTGCACAATAATATATTGTCTACTTTCTTCGGACTTATTTGCCCATTATTCAAACTAAATCTCTAGTATTCATGAAGATGATCAAATTGATGGTTACCTAAGAGTTTAAGAGGTTACATTTAAGACTGCACTAACATCTTTCTCACCATTAGTGGCAGAAAGTCTCCAACGGTGACTGAAATAAACACATGTACAAACTGTTCTCCAACTTTTGTGGCCGATTATAGCGAAAGTCATTACAGTGGTCATAAGTTGTGAATTTGAATTAAATTGAATTTACTATGTGTATGTATGTGTTGAGGAAGGTGGTCAGTTGTAATAAGAGTCCCCAAAGGATTTTTAATCAGCTCTAAAATGATGAAATGAAGAGAAATTCAACTGTTTCCATTTAAACGTGATTCAACCCTCTCTGCACAGTCTCCTGGTTTAAACTATAACACCGAGCACGGGGGTGGCATATACTCATACACCCTTACTGCTAGATGCAGCGTCCGCACGGAACATCATGGGTGAAAAACAGTAACCATAAGCCTTTATAAAATATGTTTTCACCATGCCATTTCATTCCGAAAGTCAACGTTGCATTAATATTAAAATGTGCATTTCATTTACCCCCCTCTTTTATCCGATAATGGTTCATCCGGGAAGCGTGTTTCATTGTTTGGGGAAAAACAAACCGTTCCATTTCCGTCAACTTGAACGAGTGTTTACGTTCTTTGTCAGCTTACTCTGACTCTGACAAACACATCTAAAAGCCGTTTTTCCTGTCTTCATGTTACCCGTCGCGTGACCTGAACCTACAGGGTCAAAGTCTCGGTTTATCGGAAGCAGAGGAGGACGTGGAGGCTCGGCTGGCTGCAGCAGCTGTACCATTTTCAGCAACAATGTCTGATTTAATGTTGCTGCTCCTGATTGTAGCTCTTTTGGTGTCGTTGGTCGTGACACTGGTGGCTTTCCTGCTCTACTCCGGCCTTCTATCAGAAATAGTTATAAAGACGGGACCTCCTCCTGTTAAAAATGTCACCATAGCTTATAAGTTCAAGCAGGGTTCCTACAAAGAGTGCGGTGGAGCGTTCACTGAGACCTGCAGCATTGGACCGAAGCTGAGGACCGCCAGTATCTTCTACGATGACCCCAAACAGGTGAGACCCCCAGAGATCACAATCTGCTCACTAATTACACGGCACCCGAATCTCTCTTCACACTACAGCTCCTGACATAAGCACACCCAGCACGGTGCACTTTGTTTCCTGATAACGCTTTCACATGGTGAGATATGTGCTGCTTTGACCTGAACAGCGATTTAAAGGTCGCTCAAAGTTATGTATTAATGGAATTGGTTTTGGTTAAATTGACATCACAGCACTCTACAGTTACACTTCATCAAACTGCTACTGAGGAAAAAATTGGATATAAAAAAAAAATGTTTGAGGCCTCAATGCAATATCCTCTAAGTATTAACACCAGCACCGCTCTGAAGGTGTCAAAGGGATTCGTTGGTATTGTGATGTTCAGTAGAGCTGAATGTACTGTATTTCCGTGAAATTCACAGTATGTGAGATGAAGGGTTAAATCCACAGGAAACGGAGCTTGAGCGATGAAAGCAGTCAGCTGTTAAGTGCCACGTTGCACTGTTGATATTTTCCCCCTCTCATCTGTAACTCTTGCGTCCATGGGCATTTGTCTGTGTATGACTCATGTTAACCAGACTCCCTGACTTTTACGGCTGACAGTGTCTTCTCAAGAGACTCATGAGAGCTGTCTTTGTCTGAAGTTAAACTCATTTTGGATTTGTCAGTGTGGTGTGAAATTACATTTTTGAAAGCCCCCTTTTTAGTATGAAAGGGGTTTTCTTAGCTGAGGTCTATGGTTGTGTTTCTTCTTTCTTCTTCTTGTGAGACTCGTAAGTTTACTAAGCTGTCAGCTGATTATGGCGTAATGAGTGCACACAGAATAATATCTTCATCTCACATTTGCTTTATCTGAAGCTGATCTGATATGGCAAAGTGTGACATGATGAAGTGTGTAATATTTTGCCCTCCTCTACATGTAAATGGGTTTGTACAAAACATTACCTGTCAATGCAAACAGTGTAGACACCAACTGCAATCTCAATGACCAGAGGATTGAATCAGAATCCTTCACACACTGTGTCTGCCAACAAAACTGAATCGAACAGTATAAGCACCACAAAGGGAAGAAGAAGTAGAGGCTGATGAAATAGATTACATTATTCACTTGTAATAAACCAATAAACTATTACTCAGTGATAAATAATATTTTGTGTCAATTCTAATTAAGTTTGACTACCGACTTTTTCATGTAGAGTGAGTTGGGCAATTTGAATACCTAATGGTTATATGACTCTTGGGAGCTCCAAGTCCTCTGTGACCCAGTCTGTAGTTGAAAAGGGCCTCCGACTGGTGTGGGAACAGCTATTCAGTATTGTAGCATATTAATTCCATCTTGTTTTCTATGGCTTCTGTCACAGAGATAACATCAGTGGGTGTCTCTTTGGGAGCGGCATGGTTTGGTCACGCTCAGCTATGTAGTCAAATGGTAAAATTCAGTTATCGTGCATGGAATAAGGAACACATTAAAAGGACCTTTTGTTTCATTTTCTGCTGCTCCAGTTTCCCAGTAGCAGTCTGTGTTTTTTTTTAAATAAAGCCTTTAGTGGAAAACCTGACTGAGTCATACGCGAGAAAAAAAAGTTTCCGCTGATGTCTGTAGTTTGTAGACAGTTTGGATAATCTGGATCACACACTGAGGGAATCATATTTAAAACTTTATGAGAATGTCATAAAAATAACTTAGAAATATTAACAACATGAGTATGACAAGTACATATTTGCATGTAACGACAATTTTTAGACTTGTGTTTAAGAACACTGGCTACTCACCACTAAGTGCCCAAGTAAACAAAAATGTGAACGTTATCATATGGCCCAACTCTGACTTTGGGAAAATTACTGCTACCCCTTCTACTATTAATTTATCTAATTCATCATCAAGCAATGATACTATGATAAAATATAAAGTGTAAATAGCAGGAACACTTTTGATTGTGTCCTCTGTAAAGATGTGCGTTCTAGGAAACTTAATAAAACTTGATAAGCTTTATGCTCACTACCTTTGCATTATTTACAGTGGATTTGACCTGACTTACAACATTATGTGGCCTCGGCATCTGGTTTATGCAGCAGCTACACCTTTCCATTATCGCTAGCATGCCCTGGAGTCTTCCTAATTAACTAACTACTCTTCTAAAATTCATAATCTACTTTTGTATATCATTTTCATGATGTTAACACACAAGCTACTATTGTTAATACATGTAAATGTATCTTGGTTGGTTTGAATGAAGTATTTATTCTGAGTACATTGCGAGTCTAGTTGTCTCATCTGTCTGCTCACTGTACATTTATTGCCACTAGATGGCAGAATTAGCTTGTAATTGTGGATTGTGTCAGCGCCGAAAGGACACTGAAGGACAGAATAAGCACATGCACACATCTTCAGGCTGCTTTTCAGCATGGCGTGTGTGATGCGATGTAGCCTGGTCTGACCAGTACCATGTAACTTCTTCAGTGAAAGTCATAAATGAGTTTAATGATTATAAGATATGAGGGTAAGATTTTTGCACTTTCATTGTCAACACTACGACAGTAGCTTTCAGTCCTGTTTTGGGCCATAATTGATTTTCAATCCTACTAGTGGTCGTCATTATTTTGTGTTCACCTTGAATACAAGGTTGCTAGAATAAAAAGCAGCTCTGTTTTAACAACAAGTTCTCAAGGATTCTTTGGACAGTTATGGACAGTGTTCTGCAGAGATTAGGATGATATTTGATATTCTCACCACACTCTACCACAGCTTTTGTGGCAGCACCTACATAGCTAATTAGGATCAAATGTTCCTCTTGGTGCCCTCTCTTTATGTGCATGCAAGCAGGTGTGTGTATTTGCATCATTGTATGGGTTGCGTGACTTATGGTGTAGGGTTGTTGAAGGTTTTTTAGCAAGATCCTAAGGCCAAATTGCTCCTGACACGGTTGGTGTGTGAATGTGTACAGAAATGCAGTCCGTTTACCATTGTATGAGACATTTTAATTGCCATAATGCTGTGATCTTATTACCGCAGAACAGCCACAGAGTGCAGTGTAGTGGCAGCTGCCCACAGCACTGAGTTACTATTTAACTGACCTGACCAGACTGTGGCTCTGGATTTCTGGAGCTTTGAGCAAAGTGATGAACAAATCAGACCAGACTGCAAATTTGAGCAATAAAACAGTACACTAGATAAAGATCCTTTTGTTGTTTAGGAGTAATAAGCTGGCAGAAAAGACAATATCCTCAAACATTATGCTTCCTATAATCTACAGATCATATCTGTCATCAAAGTCAGTCTGGCCACGCTCGTTAGAACTGTAAATATCATTGAATTCAGCGTGGAGAAATGGGTTTTCGGAGAGCTTCCACTCAAACTGCAGCTTGACTGATCCTCTGATCCGATGAATTCCCAGTTTGTTTCAGCTTCTGAAGCAAACCCGCCCGTAGCTTCCCATGACAAACAGGAGAAAATGAAATGTCATGTGCGGACGTGTATGGGAGTGGCAGTGAGAGATGAGGTAAGGTGGGAAGCTGCCTCGGTAGAGTATAAATTGGTAGGAGCCCGACTCACCTTGAGAGCCTCACACTGATCCAATTCATCAATCGGAATTTCAGATCAGAGCACCCAGCACCGCTGCACTCCCAGTCAAATTTATTAGCATTTTACTGCTGCTTGTCTTTCTATCGACGGCAACAACATGAAAGTGGGGCTTCTGGCAAGGAGTTGCCTCTTTCAAAGGTGGGTATAAAATGAGAAATAAATACACTATTACTATGAAGTCTGGTCCCGCTGGTCTTCGAGTCAATATTGTGCAAGATTGTCGACCTGGTTTCCTATAGCAAAGCACCCCATTAATTTTCACTGAGTGACATACTGCGAAATCAGAAGGCAGCAGTGACAGAGAAGGTAAAGTATTAAATGGAGAACTGATGGCAGTTTTTATTTATTTATTCTGGAGTACAACTTGTTGATAGCTACCTTTTTTTTGAAAGCTATTTGATTACTTTCACAAGCTATTGAAAATAAACATTACTCTCTATAAACCAATCTTTGATAATTAGCCAGCAACATAAACCAGTTAAGAAATCTGTTGCTGCGTGCTGTACTTGTGCTGCGTTATCGCTCTGTTTCATGATGCACAAGGCTATTGGATTACAGAACATTTATTAATACTACTTTATAGGAAGTACGATAGTGGAGAAAGACATTTAAACTATAGAAGAGGAAGTGAGCGGAAGGAGAGATTATTTCCTAGCTCCCATTAGGGAAGATAATCTCCCCGCTATGTGGCATCTGGCTGGAGGAGTGCCACACTGTGTCCATCTGACCAAGGAGCGGTGAACCAGCTACACAACTGGGGTGAAAGAAAACAGTGTCCTGGCTGCTGCCTCCAGCAGGCTGCTCATCTTCTCCAGTAATTATACATGCCAGAACTCCCAGGATGCCATGTGTAATTACTAGCTAAGTCTGAGCACAGCCTGAAGGGGCAGAACTGCACTTGGAGAAAGTGGGAGAGGGAGAAAGAGATTAGTACTGGCCCCAGACTCAAGTAGACTTTGGCCCCCCAAGCCTCATCAAGGCAGTGGATAAATGATCTGATTTGGTTGCTTGAACTTCCCCCTTTCCAAAGGAGGAAAGAGAAGTGTTTTAACATGTATAATCTGAGCAGCTCTATTTGTGATATTTAGACGCAGTCCATTTTCTTCCTCGTCCGTTCGCTGTCACGGTTTTTGTTTGGCTAAGCGTACTTGCCTCACTGCAGTCACTGGTCCATTATTCAGCCCATCACAGCACAGAATACCTGTGGTCTCAAATCTGTGCAGCCCTATTAGTTTCATTTTCTCTCCCAGTCTCTCTGCTTCATCGTCTGCGGGGTAGGGGGTGGAGGGGGGGAGAATGGCTTCCAATCAGCGGAGACAGGCATAAGACAGTTCTTGTTGAGAAATTGCTTATCCTGTAAAGCTCCTCTCTTTTTTTTTTCTCTTCTCTCTCTCTGCTTGTCAGATTTGCTCCACACAAATGCACCACAACCATTTCTCTCACTGTTCATACATCTAGCAAGGAAAGTACTACGAGCCACTGAACTTAAATGAAATGAAGTATTTTTTTTTTCACCAATCAATGTTTCCAATGATACCGAACTATAAGGTGAGGCGTGAGTTTCATTTTGTCCTCCTCACAAACACAATGTTTTTTTTGTTGTTTTTTTTTTTTTTTTTAACAAATGCTGCGTTCTCTGTTTCTCGTGCTTAACTGCAGACACGGATGCAAAGATGGCGTAGGCATCCAGACACCCGATAGACATCAGAGAGGCTCCAAATGTGCCGATTTAGTGAGTGCATTGCAAATCACTTCCCCACAGCTCAATTTTAGCTCAGCAGTCAACACAGTTTCTGTCTCGCTCATAACAATGGTGACTGACATAAAAAATGCATAGTTAAACACGAGAAGGCAAGTAACGCTTGCCTCTCTCCCTTCACTTCAGCTTTCGGTTTAGTTGAGTTTTTTTAGTTTTCAACTTTTCTTCACCCCAACGAGTCAGTCAGAATACAATAATAGAAATGTGTTTGCTTACTTTTAGTTCTTGCTTTCTGCCTCACCCGTTGTTGCTGTGCCTGTGTGCGGTTTACACGGTTCCTCTCAATCTCCTGCTGCACCGTTTTACCTTACATTTTGTTGACTGGTTTCCTAATGGAAGGTTTTAATTAAATGGAGGTTGTGCCCACCATGATCTCTTCGAACTCTTCTGCAAGGCAGCGCGTCGTCTGGTCATTCTGTTTGTCCCCGACTTCCGTAACCTGCAAATACATCGGCAATATCCAATTGTAACTCAGGGCAGCACTCAAAACATTGCCTTTCAATTGGTGATAGCCTGCAGGGGAGAGATGCAGGGCTGCGAGCGGGAAAGATGAAGAGAGTAAATCCTTGTTGCGTGTCTGCTAATCAAAAATTACCTCAGCCAGTCCTACCCTTTTATTGTTGGAGAGCCCTCATCCATCAAAACAGGCTCTTGTACGTCCAAGCAAAGAATTGCTTTTGAAATTACTTTTTCTCACAACAGGTCCCTTGAGACCTGGCTTAGGGGTCTCAGGAAGAGGTGGGGACGGTATCATTCATGAAGGGAAGTCATGCCACAGTCGGCTACCCCGTGCGAATGGAAAGCCGAGTCTCTCTTGGCAACATCTGGCTTTTAGACCACCACTTCCCAGCTTGGAGTGTAGCGAAGAATTTTTACCCTTTGCAGCGTTAAAATTTCAGATCCAAACAGCAAGTATAGTGAGAAGACAAGACAAGCCAAGTCAAGTACATGGTGCAGTGTTCGTCTCTTTCCTAATTGCCTGTAGTCTCTGGGGTGTGTTATCTGCAGTGGTGAGGAGGAGCAAAGATGAGATGCAGTCAGCGCTGCTGTTTGCGCTTGCCACTGTGTGGGATGTGAATGATAGGTAGAGCTCTGAATGATATCATTAGTGAACTATGCTAGTTTGACGAACGCACTCTAGTCTATCAGAGCAGACAGAATGAGAGATTGTGAGATGCTGAGACAGAGAAGCAAGGCCGTGGGAGGGCGGCTGTTATCCGCTCTTCGAATGGATGTTGTTCAGTCCTATCCTTGACCACTGGTGTTGACAGGGAAAAGCTGAGTGTATGAGGCCCGTTGACAGCCCATAAATTCCAGACATTGATTTAGATGACAGTGATTCTGACCTCTGCCTGCACACAAAACCATTCAAATGAAAAACTACTGCATAATCTACAACTTGTCTGTTAAACAAAAAGATGAACCACAGTAGAAAATGTTAAATTCAGTAACAGGGCACAATTATTCTTAGGGGTCGGGGGAAAAATCAGTCCTTATGCAAATTGCTATTTATTTATTTATTTATTTAGTTAGTTAGTTAGTTAGAGTAGTTATGCAGCTCAATTTCTGGTAGCGTCAATGTTCAGTCTGCGCTCAGTATATTAAATTATCAGATTACATTTTGAAACCCAAGCTGTCACAGAAAAGCAATACATTGTATTATTTAATGTAACATAGTGACACATCTCGATCATCATCTCTGCATGTAGCTAACTCAGTGGCACCTAAGCTGAGCTAAGTGACGGACACAGTGGGCTTACCAATTGAAATATGGTCTGCATCATCCATGGGGAGAAACAAGTAAAGCAGCAACAAAAGTACATCCAAGATATACACGCACGGTGTTTCTGTGTTTCTGATACTCGATAGTTGTGTCGCAGAACACCGCCAAAAAACATTCGCGTTAATGCTGCTCCCATTGACATAGACGTTCGGGTTGGTCAAATGCAGAGGACAAATTTCCCCGGAGAAATGCCAAATAAGTTTAATGAAAACGGACTCGAAGAAGACAAATATTGACCGGGCTTGTTGGGCCTTGGCGGGGCCGTGCACTGAGATGAGTGTTCTTTTAGTCCCTGCTGTTATGAAATGCATTACAGAGATGTAGGAAAATGTCTGTACCAGCGCGGTCGTCACACTGTGAATTACTAATGATTATATTTTCACACATATTCATTTTGACATTAGATGTAATTACAGTATTTCCAGGCTTTGAAAATACGGTGATTAACGTTTATGGCTGTGTCTTGCCGCATGTCAAGATCTGCGTTCCCTGACTGACTGATGAACAGGGTGACTGTCAGGTGACAGTAAAGATTATACCCTCATGCTGAACAGACGCTGTCAGTCATCATTATTACCCGCATGATTCAGACATTAAGAGCCGCTGAGGGTTAGGGGCGGAGTGATCAAATAGATTTATCGCAGCCAGGGAGTCTTACCAGCAGCTATGCACACTGAATTACAGCACAAAAGCTTTGAACAAAGTGCAACTGTTTTTTTCCTAATAAAATCTACATGGATAAGAAGTTTAAAGAATGTGTATGTTTGGGACCCTTTAAAAATGTCTTGCACAAAGCTCTAGTTGTTATGTTGTCTAGATTTAAGAGATGAGATAGCCGTCAGATAATCAGTAGACAACAGTCTTGTGTGATAGCGATTTGCTTGATGTTGGATAGAAGAGACAATTTTTGGTGCTCCTCACTGACTAATGTGCTTTTCTAGCTCTGATATCATCTTGCCACCTCTTATCTGGAGTTGGATGTTTGGCAGTGCTGTCTGTGTTTTTTATATTGCACTAATCAGGAGTAGCTATCCTAATATTGTTTTATCCTGTACAATGACAATAAAGCTGTCTGATTCTGAGATCAGCACTGCCAGATGATAGCCATATGATGTTGATATCACTAAATATATTGCTCATTTGTGTCGCTACTACCATTAGTTTTTTTTATAATTGATTAGTCATATTAATATTTTATTCATATATGAATGTTTATTCCACGCACTTGAAATGCAATCTGGCTCTTCTGAACAAAAATGAAGCCAAAGTTGAATTTTCACCTAATGTGCTGTGTTTGACTGTACCTGTTTCTGGACCACCCTATGTATTAGCAAAAAGGAATCCGTTACCATAACGATGATCCTGTTTTGTCTCCTCGCATCTTTTCCTTTCTCCATCCTCTCAGAGGCCAGCGGAGCAGTGCCGCTACATTGTGGGCAGTGTCCTGTGTGAGGGTGAGGAGAAACCGGATGAGGAACTGCTGAAGACCTATGAGAAGTTTGGCTTCAAGGTGTTTTCCCTACCAGAAGTGAGCCATGCTGTGACCACCAGCTTCCCCGCCACCACCTCTCTGTCCCATGTGCTGGCGCCATTCAGGGTCTACCCAAGTCTTTCAGCCTACATTGAGGTACAAATCCTTCGGGCAAGCTAGCAAACACTGGAGAATGTGTTATCGGTAGATCTTTTAGCACATTGTGTCTGAACTTGGCTAATTATTGGCTATTTAGCTTGATTGAGTCATGATTACGACGACCTGTCCAGGGTGTACGAGGGTGAAACACAGACTCCCAGCTCCCCCAGGACACTAAATAGTCTGAGAGGGTAAAGAAAGTACAAATTAACGGATGGATGGATGAAGTATTGGGTCATTTCTCATCACAGCAGTAGCCTGTTCTCCCCCTTTAAGTTGCCATCCTTTCTGTTCCTTATGTTCTTTTCTGACAGTGCCCAGATCGTAACTGTACTTTTCTTCTTTCTGCTTGTCAAAAGACATCTCACTTAGGTGTTGTTTAATTCATCACATGAGCAGATGAGGTCTTTAAAGCAGATTAAGAATAGATGAACTGGCAGGAAAGGTACATCTGTACATCTGTGTGTTATAGCCCATATGCTGGGCTCTATGTCCTCAGGACAGGCCTCGGAAAGCTATTGACATTTGCTGATGACATTTACACACAAGCATTCATTAAGGGGCATCCCACTGCATGAATAATGCTCTCTCTGTGTGTGTGTGTGTGTGTGTGTGTGTGTGTATTTATTCACATCTTATTTTGTGTTTCCTTTTTGTCTCATCATCAGACCTAAAATAGTCCATAACCAAGCCAGTAAATATCGCCTTTTTCTTAGGAAAAAAAAAATGTATTGTCACCTTTTGGGGTGGAACACAGTTTGCTCTTTCATATTCATGACAGCAGGAGACAGGGCGTTCAAACCCAACGGTTATGTGGCAAGAGGGGTCACGCTCGAGTGCTGGAATTCATTGGTATTCCTCTCTATTTCTGTAAAGGTGTGTGTGTTTTTCATTATCAGGGACGTGCTGTGTTTCAGATTGCCCGTAGAAACCAAATGAAACAACAACAACTTGAAATGTGTTGAAGTGATATGAATGGTGCAATTATACCAGAGGAGTAGAGTTTTAATGTGTTCAGCCCTCCATCTGTTGTTGTGTCTGTGAGCACAGGACAGGATCGGGACAAAGACCCTGCTGATGGCGTGTCTCATTGACTCTGCCAGCATATCGGAGCCATTCTAAAGATAGCCTGTGTGTTGTAGGCCTTTCTCAAAGGTCTCAGTTTGTTGTAACGGTGACTTCCATCCTGGCTTTGTGGATTAAGTAACTCCCAGTCAAGGTGCTACTAACACTGAGTTTTTATAAAATGTGTTTCTTTGTTTGTTTTTTTTTACATATTGTTGGCCAAGGATTGAATTTAGTTTTTGAAGCTTCATGGCTTTTTCCCAATATTCTATAATTTCTACTGGTCTTTTCGCCTGCAGCTTTTCCATTGTTGTATTGCCGCTTTTAATAACAGATTGAATTTTTTGTCAATCAAATGTATTTCATCCTGTCACAACGCATCTTTAACACGAGACTTGTGCTATCCCCACACTCATGCCACACTAGATGATAAACAGTTGTGTTTATTGGGGTGTTTGGCTAAGCTGAAAACACTCCAGCTGGGAACTCTACCAGGGCTGCCACAGTTCACTGCTCCCTACTAAATACTAAAAGTCACAAAAGCAAGTTACTCATGTAATGTTCTGCCAGGAAACAATCTGGAGCTGCTCAAGTGAGTGATGTACTGTTGACTTTTTGCATTCTTACGCTGAGCTAAGTTTCACCATCTATTTTCACATTAAATGAGAGAGAGTTTCTGTCCCGATGAGACATTTTGACCCGCAAAGGGTTTGACCCAGGTCAGTTTGAGAATTCTCAATTTTTCTTGCATTTTGGCAAACTATTTGAGGAAAACATTTGAAATATAACAAAAGAAAATGTGAGTTACTGGTCTGCTTGGGTACCGATTTATAAAATCCTGCCTGCTCCCTCAAGGATTCATCTCACCCAGTACTGAATAAGGAATGTAAGAATAATAATACGAGCCGGAGGGAGATGGCCAGTATCAAACATATTTCACATACAGTTTCAGGCATAATACATGACTCCATGGTGAATGTGTAAATATATCACCACAGTTAAATCCCTGTGTAAACATGTCACCGTGAGAAAACCAATCAGCGCCGCAGCTCATGTACACATTGTCCCAAATATCTTCGTCAGAGCCGCAATGTCAGATTGAGCGGATGAGTACACACTGCAAAGGCTGGATTCACGAGCTACTACTCCTGTACAATGAGTAATATAATAAATAACATTGGACCTTTAAATCTATTTGCCGCACATCACCCCACGATGTGTGACTGTTGGCTCCACAACACAAGAGCTGCTTCTCTACTACGTACGGCTGCTACAGACTCTTAAGTTATACCTTTAAATAGTCCATTGTTCGTAATATCCTCTACTCAGTTCCTGATAACTACAAGCATTCTGCCATTGTATTTGCATCTAACAGAAGACGATCCTCTCGAACAAGAACAAGAATTTGACCATTTTGAAAGATGCATTCGATATTTGCTACGTGCATCGAGCATGTTCTGTTTCCTGTGTTGAAAAAAAAAATGCCAACAAACACTTCTGTTATTTAAATGGTCCAATGAACTGTAGTGATTTATTTGCCTTTAAACACTGCTGCGTTACTGTTACATAATCACGGACAGCGTCAGTGTGCGTCTTCGTGTGGTGTTGCGAGTGTTTCCGGTCCTGCAAAGGTAGCTGATGTCACCGCAGTGAAAGCATCAATTCGTCAATACTCTCTCACGCTTAAGGCAGAAATGCACGTCAGAGGCCATCAGCTGAGATGTATTCGACTTGAGTTCTGTGACAGGTTGTTAAGAAGCTGCTCTTAGAGAAGACTAAATCTGCTCAAACATCCAGTCTGAGGTGTGGAGTGGCTACCACACCACAGCGAGGGAAATGAATAATGGAGCACGGTTTAGAGAGGTTTGGTTTTCGAGTGTGGCCTGGCAGTCTGCTAGAAACGTGTTTGTATGTGTACACTACATAATTAATTAAGTAGGTCAGTACTGTGAGGGAGTACAATTGAAAAGAGAAACTCCTGTGACATTGTGTGAAGGATAACACTCGCCTTTATCTCAGTTTATTCGCTATTTATTGTAATAATTCATCCACTCATCCCTACACTTTGCAGCAATTGAACCTTCATGCTGAATTATGCAAAACCAGCTTGACTCAGAGAATCCAGACAGGGGAGCTCACTGTCTGACACCATGCCCGGTCTGTGATGTTCAAATGTGTGTTCCCTCAGGGACCATGACACACCCACTGTCCCCCTGTTGTGGTTCAGTTGTCAGAAAACAGGTTACGTGGATAACTCCCATTTTTCACTTGAACGCTCTCTCCCTCAGTCCAACAGCACCATCTCCACAGCAGCTTAAACTCGCCTTATCTCTTCTTTGCACAAGATTTAAGTTAAATGAACACACACATACTCGCACACACTTGCACAGACAAAATTAGACAGCTGGTAAAGAAAAATATATGTTCCTTGAGTTGTTAAATTGTTATGTTTCTATATGCAATGAAGGAATTACAATTTGTGTTCCTAGTAGGACGTAAGAGGCCTGAACAAATTTTGTGGCCAGCAGCTGTGTATTGTTCCAAGCCATGAAGGAAGTGATAAATGACTATGAGGCACAGGGTGCCTGGGATTGTATCATCCTGTTAAAATGATGGCTGTAAAAGGGGGGAAGAATGAAAAGGATAAAAGAGTTGCTGTCACACAATATTACAAGGATTTCGACAAGCCCCGTTTGATCTTTCCAAAAGCACCTTGTGAGTACATAAAAGGTGGAAGCGAACAATCATTGGAGGATTATTTTGGTGGCTGCCTCTGAGGAAAGTCCCAGGAGTCCCTGTGAGCAGAAACAAGATGAGGAGCTGATAGCTGCGGTCCACTTAGTGATACATTTGTTTCAATCATGCTTCAAGCATCAGAATAGCATCATTATTTTCCCTGCAGGTAGTGTATTTACGCTTAACATTTATCCAAATGTATTGTTTATATTATTATTATTATTATTCACGTTATTATTTGCATTATTATTAGCATTTTTTTTAGCAGTCTGAACAATTGTTATTGTTTACAGTCCTCTCAGCAGTTGTTGGGGTTTACTTTATATTTTTAGAATGCTCTATTTTTCCCCCACACTCTCTATTCTGAGTGTCTGTTATTTTCTCGGTGTGACTGTATATCAGATTGGGTGTCTCATACCGTGCAGGGGTGTGTATCCTACAAAGTGAGCTCCTGTCAGTCAACAGTGTAGTGAATGGGGAACTGGGGTACTTTCCTCACACAGCTATGCACACCTTATTTTTGAACAATGGTCTCTCTCTCTCTCTCTCTCTCGCTCTCTCTTTCTATATCTTTGTCTCTTTCTCGACAAAACACAAACACGTGTGCGCACACACGCACAGACTTCATTTATCTACACCATTTTGTGACATCCTGCTGATACAGAGCTGAGTTCAGGTACCACTTTGAATATTGATTCTCTCTTTTTTTAGGATTATTTTTTGGCATTGCTTCAGATAAACAACAGCTGTTTAAGAGGCCATTGCGCTCACTGATAATTACACAATCCCCCGGGAGGCAGTATCTATACTCTCTATCAAGTCCACCAGGATACCAGAGAGCAGAGTGTTGCATTATTGGTTCACTGTGGCCTTTTGTTTCAGGGGCAGTCTAATCTGGCCTGGTGAGGCATGTAGACTGACCCTCCCAGCTCCTCAGTCAAGCTTTGCAAAGTCTACACTAACCCAAAGGGAGATGGAAGAAGGGGCAGGCACGGCAGGATTGCACCTGCTTTGATCCTCCTCAGGCCCTCTACATCTTTAATGCCTCGTAGGCTTAGGGCGCAGACTCGCTTAACTGCTGTCTGTTCAGTGATTTCTGCGTGGGATGGATGGAGCCGAATTGCAGGGGTTTCGACTGTGATGCCATCAAAGCACCAAAAGCAAAGTGAGAGTCAGTAAGATGTTTGAGTTTGGGAGCAAGCATGTGTCTTTGTGACTGATTTCTTAAGATCTCTGTGGAAATTTGATCAGAGGATGTACATGCTGCTTGTGTGTGTGTGTGAGTGTGTGTTTTAAAATGCAGGCTGTGGGGAGAGCAACAGAGCACTCCTTTATTATTAATGCTGTCATTCCACAGCATTCTTCCCTCATTACATTTTTATTAGTTAACGCAAGATTCTCATTTCTTTGGCGATTTTAATAATACTCATCTCGGCAAAACACAAAGCAGATCAGTGCAAGCGACGCCCGATCCGCCGTGGTTCATATTAGTAGTTTACAATTAGAGTTATACTCCTTGTTTTCCCTTCACTCTGCTGTTTGACAGTCTGTAGAGGGAACACTGAGCTGTGGATGCACAGGACTATATTTAGCCTCCAATGACGAGGCTGATGACAGTTTCATCTCTTTTTTTTCTCCCCTTTACAAAGCCTGGGCTGTGATATGCTGAAGTGTACACACAGCCCCCTCCTCTTCTTCTTGGGCTGAATGTAAAACTGGGCTCTTCGGAAGCTTTCAAACACCACCTGTCTCTCTGTTTGTCGTGCCAGCCTTTTTTTTTCTTTTTTTTTGTCAACTGTCCAACTATAACATGCCATCATTTTGTTCCATAAAGAGTTCGTTCACAGCTCTGGTACTTTGTTGTATCTTTTCAACCCAGATAACAGACGACTAACTTTACGTTTTCCTGCACGAGACAATAAGGATGAAATGGAGGCTTTTCTAATCTGGTCTACTTCTGAGCCTCTGTTAATTTACTCATTCCTAGATTAGGATTAATCCCGATAGAGCTCCCATGACCAAACATTTACACCGTCACCGGTTCGGCTCAGCACTCCCTGGACCCTATTCTTAGTGACAATCCAGCTGGTGCAGTAAGTGAGGTTGATAGCAGGCAGGAGTGTTTGCGGTGTTCATATCGATTCCTGTTTTTCCTCCGGCTCTTGGCGACTGCTCCATCTGAAACTCCAGCTGGGCATAACACACCATGCTGCCAATTAGATTCTTTCTTCCCAGCTCACTCTGACAGGTAACGTTTTCATGGTTACCGTGTGACCCCATGTCTGTCTGCCTCGCTACATCTTTCTCCACAGTGTGTGCATTATATTTCAGTTCAGCAGAGAGTTCAATTTGCCTCTCATTCTTTTCCGGCAGTCAGTCTCACCTGTATTGATATGTGAGTGGTTGCTATGGAAACCTTGCTTGTGACTTAGTCAGGTGTGAGACGGCTAAGAGTAAGGTATGGTATATTTGTGTTGTATGGGTTGGGCAGTCTAGTTACAGGCGTTTTACTGTATCCACTTCAACGAACAGCTATTTTTTAAGCTTTTTTGTGCGAGTACATCTAAAGATTTTCCAAATAAATAAGAGCATGTTGTTGCTGAGGCTCACAGGTTTTTCCCCAAATCAGATATTTTACTCACAGCACTGAATTTATGGATTCATATCAGGATGTAAAGAGGATTTAAGGAAATTCCACAATGATTGTCATTAAAAAAAGTCACATATTGTAGCTTTAAATGTACGCTCATGTCCATCCTCCCCCAACGTTTATTTGCATAACTTTTGAGTGCGATTGAGTGGTGGGATAAGACATTATAAAATGAAATTGATGAAACGATCAGTTAAGTTGGTTTTCTGATTGACACAAAGTTAAATGAGTTTAGCTGTTGTTTATCAAGCAGGAAAACCAAAACAAAACCTGCTCGCTTGCTCCCCTCTGCTTTTATTGTGGTAAATTTAATCCCCTTTGCATTTGAAAAAATCACCTTGGCCTACGGTGTCTTGTGATGTTGTTTTAGAAAAAAATCTCAATAGAATTAAAGATGAAAATAATTGCAAGCTGCTGGTGTGTGAATTGAAAAACACTCAGTGGAAGCGCTGCTGGTCTGTAATGCGTGTTCTCTCTCTCTCGCTCTCTCTTGCTCGCTTGCACTCTCTCCGTCTCTATTACACTCTCATACATACACACATATACAAACACACACGCACAAACTGACACACACATGAGATCTTGTTTATGTTCGTCGAGGAGGTTGTTCATCAGGTAGCTCAGTGAGATTTATTGACTTGATTTCAGCTAAATTGGCGAGGCCATTTTGGCCTTTAAACAGAAGTTCATGGCCTTTAACAACCAATGCACTACAGGAAGTTTGGACTGAAAATCTAAGTGTGTGACGTAGCAGACTTTGGTAGAGCTGTATTCTTCTGATGGTTGGAATTATTTTGGCAACGCCATTTCGCAGGAGGTTTAGTGTAATGACAGACCGTCCTATCAGCAGCCTTAAGAGGGAAGTAATGGGGCAAAAAAAACCAAACAAACAATTTCTCCAGTCCCAGCTGGTGCTTAGCGTTGCAGAATTGCTGTGATAGAGTTGTTAGTTTTCCAAAAATCACTAATTATTCTTCAGTTGACCTTCAGATTGCGTCATATTGAATATTATTCCGGCTATGTGATGACACGTGATTTTCAGTGCAGATTGTGGACACTAATTATGAGTTTCAGAGTTTGTGTTTTGATTCATTCTTGTTTCTCTCTGCTTTTGTGAATCATCGACTTGGCACTTTTGGTTTTTTGAATTGGACTGAGTTTTGAAAGGCTACAGGCTCTGAACAGTTTATGGACAGGTAAAGAAATCAACCAGTTAATTATTAAACTCTAATGCATCTGTATAGTTATGATTTAGTTTGTATTCTAGTCACTCAACAATGACCAGTCAGGTTGCACTTTTACTCAACTCACTCACGGTAGATTGTGATAAAGTGTAAACTGCTCTGTGTATGACCCAGGCAGTCTTCCCCTCAGTCTTCCTCTCAGCCTGTCCTACAGTGTAAAGGCCACGCTGTCTTGTCCCTGTGGGTGGACAAATATTAAATGGATGGCAGATTACTGAAGAAGACCCCTCTGGGCTGAACATACGGTAGCTAATCCTCAACCCTGTGGCTGTGGAGGCAAAGGGGAAGAGAAGCAGCAGAGGCGTCAGAAGCAATATCCTATTGACCTTTCTTCAAGTCTTTTCTTTATCTTATAGCTTTACATATGGACTGCTTTCCCCGTACTGTTTTTTTTTTTTTATATATATATATATGTGTGATGCTGTGTGTTTGGTTTGTTTTTCTCCACCTTGTGCATCACACACTAATATTCTGATCACAACACAATCCACGCCTATACAGAGGCACCTCCACACCCACAGCTGGGAATAAAATCTATCTTCTGTATCTATCTTCTGTAGCTATCTATCTGTCTGTCTGTCTGTCTGTCTGATTGATTTAATCAGATACTTTTGTAATTAAAATTTGATTCAGCGTGGTTGATTTTGGTCCCGAATTATTTTGAAAGAATGCACGTTTTCCACAGGTTGCTCAAAAGTTACAGAAAGCAATGTGATAGCGACAAGTTTTTGGACATAATGATACAGACATTGTAGAAATGAATTTGAAATGTTGTGTATTAACACACACCTGAAAACTTCCAGTTGAAACACTGAGATAATCCCTGTTCCTCTACACACAGCCCCTTGAGGCATGTTAAGATAAAAGACAAACGATCAATGGCTATTTACTATTTAAACAACAGGTAATCTCAGCTCCCAGTGAGGCAAGCATTTTTTTGTGCAGTGTAAAGTCATATCCACAAAAATATGGAGCAATAGGCTATACATAGGATATTTCAATTTCACACCGTAACATTTTCATACCGAAGCTCCCCGAGACAAAGCAGGTGTTGAGCGAGGTGGCAGCGATCCTTTCCTAGTCTTCTGGCATCACCATCTTCATCATCCTTGTTCCAGCCACTTTCATCTTCTTTCTGCTCATCAGTGTTGGCCCATAGACCATAGAAAGTGATTTGATTGCTCTGGCATTTTAGGGGAATTAAAGCACATCAAAGAGGGAAGCTGTAATGGATGTTGTGTCGTCCTTTGTCAGATAGGATACTCACAAGGTGGCCTCTCGATCCGTTTTAGCTATTTTCCGAACACAGAAAATGTCTTTTACTGGGATTAATATTGGTACTCAGAGGAAGAACGTTAGAAAGGATGCCAAGAGAAATTAGGATTAAGGAAACTTCTTTATATAAAAGAATGTAAAAGAACCTTAAAATTACCACAGAGTTGAACGACCACCTGGCTGACATGGCTTCAGGTAAAAACCTATATCATACAAAGAAAGGATTTATTGTAGGGCTGTTGCGTTGAATTTCATTAGATTGTGTTTTTGTGGTTTTGGATTGGGGTCCCAATTCTGGCTGATTGTTTCTGAGAACTACTGCTGCTGCAACAACACTGGACCTAAGAAATGCTGCTGCTGTGCGATCTGGGATTATTGATAAATGTGTTAGAGCACTGCCAGCATCTTTTATGTGATTTTCTTAAGCCATTTTAGTTACTTAGGTTGCTACTTTGGGCTATCATCGAACAGTATTTCTAGCATTAACTAACCTCCTTTAGGTTTGGACTTCAGACTTGGCATGAAGAAAGGCCTCTGAGAGCACTTTGTCCAATACAATATCTTTTAATTAACCATATACACAGGACTCTCTCCTTCTCTGTACTAATTATACGTGTGTATTTATTGGTGGACGTGTTTGAATCCGTGCTCCCGTGGATTCGAATGGATTTATTGTTTTCTTCCAGCTTTAATTCTGACCGTACCCTCACTCAGTCTTGATTCGAGAAGTGGAAATCACAGAGGGAGCGAAAAATCTTTATTGTTTTCCTTTTTCTCTGCTCTGTTCTGAATAGTCACATAATTTATTCAACCACGTCTCAGTTTTACTGATTTGAACCACTTGCTCTCACTCTGAGTGGTCTCCACAGAAATGTTGCCAGATATTCCAGTTATTCTGGTTCGAACATTAATACTGCTTGTTCTCGAGGTTTGGTTTTCTTGTTTGGGTCCAACTGGGGATCTTTTTATTTATTTATTTAATATTTTTTGTAAGGGACAGGTTACAATAACATGATACAGATGTGTCACACGTAGGGTTTCTAGCCGAGGCTCGTTTGTAACCCCCGTCCCTGGTTAGACCGTGAGATCTTATGTCCCTCTCGCTTTCCATTATTTCTGATTCTCTTCTCAAAATTAAAGCAGTGGTTCTCAATCCTGGTCCTCGTATACCACAGCACTACATAATGCATTATTCTCAGTCTCTCCTCTTTCTCTGCTCTAAGTATCCGTGTAAGTATCCAAGTATAACTTGATCAAGTGAATACACATGATTTTATGATAGAGAATAATATTCGTGAACTAATGAGTTAGCCCGATTTAATTGTTGATGATCTCACATGACCATCTGTTTTGGAGCTGTTGCCACAGCATCATATCCATGACCTCAAACCAGCCATCGGAGACGGTTTATTCTATGTAAACAGGATTAGGTGTCAATTTTAACTGTAGTTGCCTCATGAACTCCACTCAGCTCTGGCCACTTTATTCCTCAGAGAGCAATTAGAGAGCAACTTAGCTGTTGATGCCGTAAGAAAATATAAGAAAATTCAAACTTCTCACTGCAGGCGATGTTTAAAATCTGGTTAACAGTGCTGTTTGTCAAGCAATCCAAATACAGAAAAGAACAAAGACATTCCAGTTTTTGTTGTTTTCCCTGGACATTATGAAAGATTTAAAAGATGATACATTTTAGAAAAATAAGTAAAATAAATCATGCACCATTTTTTAACATATTTTTGTTTTGTTTTCACCTGGTCCTGGAAGACAACAAGCTATTATATCCCATAACTTAATCCTGTGGATCTAATCAACTTTTAGGTGCATTCGAAGAACCAGATTAGCCAGCTAGGAGTTGACATGATTCGTCAATCTGAGATATCTCATTTGATCTCGTATTTATCTATGTACGAAGAACACCATCAGGTTTGAGAACCAATGAATTAAGGAATTGGTTTTACAGGTTCAAATACATTTAACTTGTTCGAAAGTCAAAGAACATCTTGAATTACAAAAAAACACCCCTTGTCTGTATTAGACGTGTTTACTTGTCATCCCATGTGTGTTTCTCTGTATGACACTGGAATAGAAGATGCACGATAGCATTATGTAAAAATCGACATTTGGATTCGTTCTGGCGCCTTTATTGCAGGCGTACCAACTCTGTGCAGTGTAATGGTTGAGCCTTGGCTCCTATTCATATCCCTCTATGGAATTCACACTCACTGTATGTCACATGCTAACTAGAAGCAGTCTAGAGCTGCAGTGGGAACAATCTATGTGTTAAAAGATGCCTGGTGTGCAAGCCCTCATTAAAAGAGATGAGACATCAGTGGTTTGCACCGTGGAGCCTGTAGAAATGCTTCATGGGTGCAAATATTGATTCTGTTTACCCTCTCCTCATGAGATGAATGGTGTAGATCTATGTGGTGGAACACTTGATCTGATTAATGATCAAAGGCTGCTGTTGTTAAAATTCATTGCGATGTGTTGGCAGTATTTATTTATTTATTCATTGATATTTAATCATATTTAATACCCGCTGGCTCTGCGACGTACATTATGTCTTCATTTATATTTATTTGAAAACATTAATTAAGTAATGCAGGTACAGGCTCATCGTAGTCTGAACCATATTAATGAAGTGCACTGATGACTCATCCCATGATGTCAATGTTTGTGATCTGTTCAGTGACGGTCCCAACGTTGGGCTTTGGATCTCACCACCGCTCACCTGTTTATAAATCTGCTGAAGGCATGTATGAGCTAAACAATGACATCAACTCCTGCCGGCTCCCAACTTACTGCCCTGAAACTTGACCAACCCCTAACTAGAAGGCAACAAGCTCCTGCAGGAGCCAGGAAGCAAATTTGTAGGAAGATCCAGTGAAGCATGTCCATGAGGATGTGTGGATATGGATGTTGGTATAAGGGTTTATGCACATGCATGCATGCATTTCTGTCACTGTGTGGGCTATGTGATTGCTTGTAGATGTACTATTTGTGTGTGTGTGTGTGTCACGGTTTAGTTGTAGAGCCCGTGTTTTCCATGTCACCGAGGCACAGAGCAGCGTGTGAGCTGCTCGATTAGATTAGGGAAGTAAATTGATTGTAAGCGTGTAGTTGTCTCCATTGAAAAGTGCTTCTGATTGCGGAGGCGGATAAGTGTGCTAGCGTCTAATTTGATCACTCAGCAGCTAATATGATCTGTGTTACGGCAGCCATTGCAGATTGGTATTAATGTGCCAATAGGCTGAGCGGGACTGGGGAGGTGGAGGAAAGTTACGGGGCCAGAGATCACGTAGAGCACCGCGTTCAGTGAATATAACAAACGGACAGAGGCTCAAACTAAATCAATTTTGCCCCTGTGGCTGACAAGACTGCATGGCCTGCGAGACCAGCAGACAGCCTGGATCAAGCCTGGAAAATTCTTCTCTGCAGTTCTCTGAAAGGAATATTCTTTTCATCATTCCTTAAGACGAATTTGTTAGGTACAGAACTGAACAATTTTTGAATAAAATTTTAATTCTAACATTTAATAAACTAGAACAATCCATGTTTTTTTTGTCACACATATATAGACACCAGAACATTCCAGTCTTTCCAACCCGTCAGACAGAACACACACTTTCGTTTGAATTTCCTTTGTGATGGAATGATGCTATATAAATAAACATGTCATGTCCTGCCTTGCAGTATGTGCAATGAATGAAACATATACAGTCAACCACAATACAGTAGACAATGTATATGTGTCATAAAACACATTGGTAGATATCCATCTGAATTTACACCAGGATAGACTTTTAGGATGGCAGCACCGTTCGTGGAACAAGATAAACAAGAACAAAGACAAATGCACTCGCAGTGTTAACACATTATCTGTTAAATCAGTGTCATTGACACAATGTCATTAAAATATCAGTGATTGATAAATCGTCCTGTTGTGCCTGAACTGCTGCTGTTAATGTCTTTTTAGTGGTTACAGCATCTGTCTCTTTATTTATCGATCGGTTCTTTAACACAGGTTATATATTAGCTCATATAGAGGATCATTGATGTGCATTGTGGATGAATTCAAACTGAGCATATACAAAATGGGCGAGAGAATTGAAGAGCCGGTTATCACAGTGATAATAAGGACC